>JABASI010004549.1:0-13863 GCA_019776505.1 Tomocerus nigrus | reverse complement strand
CGTTCATGCTTATTTAATCCAGGTATGCACCAACCCATATAAGGAAACGCACTTTTGTATACAGTTATGTACAGAATCAAGAAAAACAGCAATAAAATGTACTGTAATATTTATATTATAATATTAGGTGTACTTTTTGTTATACATCCACATTAGTATATCAGGTATCCTTATTATTTCGGTATATCAATATAGAACACTATTATTATCATTATTGCTTTCAGGATATAGTTCTGGTATACAAAGACGTAGATGTGTAATGAAAGATCGTGGTTTCCCCATCCCCTACCAAAAGATTATAAATAAATGAGGCGAAAGAAGTGTAAGGAGTGTAACAGATGAAAGTAAGAGTAGGTAATGACCTCTGAACTGTACGGTAATAGAAGTTGAGGTACTTCTGCCTTAGTTTCCTTTCTTTGGTAAATAGTGGGAAATGTGATTGTGATGAGAATGTGATGCAATGTGATGTAACCGCAATGAAATAATAAAAGAAGAGGGGAACAAGTTTCTCTATTACTGGATGTACTTCTGTTTACATTTCGTCTTTTCTCCTCATTTGGAGCTAGAAACTCACACTCCGTATTCCTACTTTCCACATGGATATTTCATTTGATGCTCATGTGATGGCGACTTGCCCTTTTAATGAACGCATCCGTTCTCTAGACAAGGACATATACTTTGGGGAACATCTCTCTTTTCCTTTTACTAGACTCGTCATTGTATTATACACACCATTTGTAATTGCAACTGAAGAAGTAAGAATATTTTATTTCTTTAATAATTTAACTATAGTGTTCAACCTCATTTCCCACATCGCCTAAATGCCTACACTCCTTAAAAATCATAAAAAATCATAACTCTGCCTAAAAAACTACATAAAATGATCTATCCCATTATCTGTTCTTTTATATTCATTTACATAATGAGTATTTTTTTATTTGTAATATGGCATTTTAACCTGCTGTTGTAGTAATTACACACACATCAAATAATAATGGCCATGACCCTTGACCTATGTTTCATGCTGAATAATCAATAAAGCGTAGTGTATTAAGGATGTGTGCAATTGTGCAATTATAAAGGTGCAATTGTCTAATAGGAACTAGCGTCATAGCTTTCAATGTTTAATGATGTAAGGAAAGGAAACGCCATGTGTATGTGTGTAATTGCTGATTGAAATAGCGACATATTGATGAGACAGATTCCCTGAACTGGAACTAGAATCTTGGACAGAGACAAAGTTGGACATGTAACATCACACGACACTTATCCCTCTAATGGCTCTAATGTCTACAGGAATTGAGCTAGCTGGGTACACAAGTAATGCATTACCTAAGAGGAACTAAGGAAAATCTTCATGAAATAGTAAACTGTTTTGTATCCATTAGGAAAGTGGGATCATGAATACTACAGACTGCTAAACATCACACAACATCGCATAAGGCTGCAGCAAAAATAAATAAACTATTAACAACACTATTAAAGACGTAGCTCAGGTGTCAAAAATATTCAAATTGTCAAACAGAACTTCATCACACACATTCAAACATTCGCTCTGACCACTCTCACTCACTACACTATGTAGTCAGTAGTCAGTTCAGTACTGCTACACCATTCCACTTTCATTTGAACTCTCATTCATCAGCTCACTACGTAGGTCAAAGGTTACGGATTGACCTCATCTTTCAATGACGTCGTTGTATTGACCCTAACATTACACACAGCAAGTTTGAACATTTTGTCTCTATCCGTTCTTGAATTATGACGCGACAAAGTTATGATACACTCACTCACTCACTGCCACACTGCCAGAGGACAGAGAGAATAGATCTATAACTAGCTTCGCTACGTAACCAGAGGACAGAGAGAATAGATCTATAACTAGCTTCGCTACGTAATAAAATGTGCATGCACTATCCATTTTTTATCTTTTATTTCCTTACGTTGCAAACGTTGTTCCAAATATTTAAATACATATGTTTTCTAATTTATTTACGGCAACACAATTTAAATTGTAAATATTTGTTGACAGTAACTGAATAAACTACAGTTTCAATTGTGAAAATAGTGAAACAAATAATCGACAGTCCTGTGTAGACATAAAACACAGTATTAATACCTGAATTGTTCAGTGTGATTTTTTTGATCATCTGCCTACTTGAAGACGTTACGGATGAAATATTATTTAATTTCATACTCTTCATCAATCGATTTTCAATAAAATAATTGTTCCAAGATTCAAACAGCCAGTATATTCCAGAACTCATTAAATTTTGAATCTTAGAATAAAAAATTTCTTGACTGAACGAGTATGGAATTTGATAGGACGTTGATGTTTTGAGGAAGTTGTCATTTCCCCTGTGGAAATTAATATCGCGATAAAGATATTTCTGATACACATCTAGCCAACTGTTACGTTGTACAAAGGCTCTTTTCACGCTACAATTCTTTAAAAATTGGTGACATTTTTCAAAAAATCTAAAGTCATCGGCAACATTCATTTCGCTACTGGTGAAAATGTAGCTAGACGGAAAGCCTAACACGACGTCGACTCCTTGTATTTTGGCATTTGTTTTATTTTCATACAATTTTTTCAGGTGGCGGTTTTTGATAGTTTCATAAAACCAAAACTCACTTCTCCAATTTCCTGAAATCTTGAATTCATTTAAAAGTTGGTAGTCCATTAGCATCCTAGACAATGCATCTCCAACTACATGATCCTCTTTTGGATACATGACGTCACATCTTTTAAAATTGAAGCCTGCTACTCCAAACATATTTTCCAGTGTATCAGGCAGACGTTTGTCTTTACAGTAATATTTATGGTTAATATCGTAAGAAGAAGATAATAAATCAGAAAAGCCATAGCTTCTTTTAATTAGATCAATTTGACCCATAAACTCGTAATCGCTGCCCATGACGCTGAAATTATTCAGATGCTTAATAAGAGAGTAATTTGTGTTAACTTTTTCGGGTAAAAATATTTGACTGACAATTATGGATTTGTAAGCGTTACTCAAAATTACTCCTAATATTATCCACGCTCCAAAATTTATCAAGAAAGTTTTTCTAGGGGTTCCAGGAATTGAAACTCCCTGTTCTAATAGGACGGCAACATACACGTAAAATAAATTCGCCATTTTTTTCAAATTTAATATTGATGCTGTTGGCGAGGCAATTGTGGAAGTATTTACGGTATTCTCAATTAAACAAAATAGGGATAGCAAAAGAATTGATACGCATATAAGAGTCCATGTGATTTTATCGTACGGTTTGATATACAGATCCCAGTTCATCATTTTCTTTATCCCAAAACAGGTAACAAAATTCCACCCATCTTCACCAGTCAACACACTTAATGCTATAATACCTGTCCGTTGCCCAACGCTGTGTTTTAAATATTTGTTTTTGCTAGAAAAAGGGTCGTAGGCGAGGGCGGACCTTTTATGTAACTGATCTAGTTGTAAATCTGTCAAATAAAAAGTAGCGATGGCGTCATCAAAATTTACGGGCATAAATGGCGATATTTCTTGCCTTTTAACAGTTTCGTCTGAAACATTGTAAACCAGAAGTTTAGCAACTCCTTCATTATTAACGCAGAACTGTGTATCAGGAATTGTTTTGATAAGTATGTGTAGTAACGTAAGCCATAACATTGGAAATAATTGTTTCCGTGATTACTTTAAAAGTTATGTTCAATAATATAGGATGATAGTTATCTTCACATGTCATCCATAGGCACGCTGGACACAAAATTAGCATTTTTGAAATGGAGTACGATTCCTTGTGTTGAGCTTCAATATTGGATGTAATAGGCATCAAAATAGTAATTTTGAAGGAAAATAATGTACCGTATTTTTGACGGTTGTAGTATTTTTCAGGGAAAATAATAAATTCAAAACCAAAATTTTCTTGGCACAATGGTAATTCTTTTGTATATTTTCCAGAAATGCGCTTTTCCAAATCAAACTTTAAAAATGTGACGTTCTCTTTTACATTTATGATAATTCTTGCATAGGAAAGAAGCCATTTTCGTCCTGCAACATACGTCATTGGTGTTTTCTTTGGATCAGTAATATTGTTTATGTGTAGAATAGTTATTGGATTGTTGCCAACGCCAGAATAAGAAATGAATGGACTTTGGCTGTCATACAAAAGAGACACACTATTATTAATAGACAATTGATTGATCAACGTACGTAAACCTTTGATTTTTAAAAACTGCTTTGCATTTGAGACAACAATAGTAAAATATATTTGAAGCATGAACCAAAATAACCATTTTTGATTTTTTCCCATGATTATGTTGTTATTGTATTCTAATTTGTAATAAATAGGTAGGTAAGTAAAAAGCGTCCAGTTAAAATTTTTGATTTTTAAGATGTTACGAGTTTAATAGCAATCCTGTCAATGGTTTTGACAAAACAAAGCCCCAAACTATAAAGTCACTACAAAAATTAAAATGTTCATCTCCATATTATTACTATACATCAAATAAAATTGCCATTTATGGAATTATTTTATTGAACTATAATATGTAGAGTAACCAAACTGTAAAAAAAATATTAATGTCATTTTAAGCACACTCAATCAAGCTATAATAACAGTCATTGGATGCCAACTTTTAGTTAAAATGGACACTCATAAATCTTACCTACTGTAATTTACTTAGCCTGTTGGCATAGTGTGTCAAGTCGACGGCATTTTCTAAGTGGTTACCGCTGGTGTGTCGACTAACGGCGTCAGACAGAGTGTTAGGTTAGGCGGGGCGACATCAATTTGTTTTATTGTAACGTGGGATGACGACCAAAGAAGAGGGTTTGTCGGGAACCGTAGCCGTGGAGTGTCGCCCGTAAACTGGGTATATATAAACTTATTTATTAAACCATTATTGCTATTACTCGTTGCCATTTGCCTACAGACAGTCACTATCTAAATGAAAAATGAGGTGCGAAATGGGAGAATTGGAAACCGTGACATCAAGTACAAATATTGTCCCAAATAATGTCAAAGTTCTTAAATACAATGGAACTCCATCTTTAGTGTTTCAAATGAACATTTTATTGATTTTATTTTGATTACCTACTGTAAATTACAGGATGGTTGCAATCAGGCACGTATTTAGGGGGCACGTATGCCCCCAAATCCAAGCTAAAAATCGTAAAATTTTTTCACGCTTAGGCCGCCAAATATAGTATATAGTTGAAAACAGTAAAGTTTTTTCGTGTGAAAATGACAATTTTTTGACAATATTATTTGGTGTGCCCCTTTTTAATCACGTACATTACTTGATACGTGCCTAGTTGTACTTAATTGCAACGCTGGAATCGGAATCCCTATCATTTTGAGTTTATTCACTTAGCACTTTACTCACTGTTTCGCTTTCTGCATAGGCATAGGTATAAATAACAAATACTTAATACCGGTCTTTGTCTCAATTTATCTTTATATGGATGTTAAAGTATAATATTTGATGCAATTATCTAATCTATGCAATATACCAACTTAAGCGCCTACGAAATCACAGTAAAAAATATTATTTCTGTAAATCGGTAGTATATAGAGGTAGAGGTAGGTGAATGAAAGGCATTTACTACACACATTCTCCAATTCAGGAAAAGTTCTTCAATATATACATGCGTATATTTATTTACATAATTCTATTTTAGACTGCAGAATAGTCACTTTTGTGTATTTTTCGGTAGTGAAAAATTATTCAGTGCAAAAATGATATTTTTTGATTCATCAAGAATAGAAAAGTATCCAACCCATTATGCCGACCAGCATACAGCAGCTCACACTGATGTTCTTCTTGCAGGAATCCTTTGTTCCATTGTCATTTTGATATTCTCATTGCTTCTCATCCTTCCTGCTTTCTGTGGATGGAAAAATAAATTGAAATTGCTCATCAAAATACTTGTGGCTACCTTTATTGGCGGTATTATTATAAGTAAGTCTTCATAAGTACTTTAAGTACTTATACGATACCCATACCATACCTACCTATAATTAAATATCTAAGCTTATTAAAAGTGAGGCAATGTAGAGTAACCAATTTTAACTTAATACTAAAACTAAATGGATTTGATTTAAAATTATATACTAAATGCATAGGTATATACTATATACACAACATAATATATATTAACTAAATAACTAAACATATAGCTTGCAACTATGGACATAATTGGGAAGTTGGGAAAGTAAACATTGCTAGCCCATATGTAGCAGCCACTTCGGAAGAAATTTTTGCAGAATTGGGGATTAGCATTGCACTCAGGGGAATTAATATTACACTGAAAGGTAGGTACCTATTCCACTTAATTTATTCAAATTTATAAATTATCATTAATTAGAAAATGAAGAATATAATATTTTAATTATATGTTTACATTATTTATATTGTATTAAGTATTTTTCCAATTCAATATTTTAAAATCTAGTTATTATAACCATAATATGTAATGTACAAATGTAGGCAAACCAAAAAATGAGACAGGGGATCTTGCCGGAGAAATCATTGACTATAACGAACATTTCTCATGGGAATGGGCACAGGGCAGATTGGGTTTCGGATATTATGCAGGAAGAATTTCAAGAGATTTTCGAGCTGCTGTTCTCCGGGGAACACCATTACCGATTTTACAAATGGCAGAATATTTCACTTTTGACGGGGAAGGCTTAAGATTTGGTCGTTACTACCGGTGGGCTGGTTGGTACACCCATTTACTAATGTGGTAACAATAAAACAATTTCCTTTTCTATATTCCTTTGTCATTCGCTCATAATTAACATTAGGTTTTTACTGTTTTGTTGTTTGTTTTCATTACCATTTTAATGATACTTAATTAATATTTCTTTTACGTGGTAGATTTCCGGAATTAAATTGTGTGTTTGTTTGTTCTTACTGCATGCAGGGCTGCATTTCCATGCTGGATAATTTCATTGATATTTTTCCAATCCGTTGTTAACAAAGGAGCAACTATGATGGTAATCACAGGTTTATTACAATCAATAGCCATAATTATATGGAGTACTTTGAGAAACCCATTGGAAATTAAAGTTCCTTTTGAATCCGAAGACCAAAAGGGTGAAGTAGTATTGACCACTAAATACGGCATTGACTTCTACCTCGTATTTGTCAACTCGATATTATGTACTGTCGGCGGAGTTGTTATATTCATCGTAAATCTTTATTATCCAGAAGCCCTATGTAACTTCTTTGGTATAGATGTGCAAACACTTTTTAAGGATGTAACACGCTGTGAGTTAATCTATTTACCTAGAAACCAACTCTTATATATACCTCAAGTTAAGAAAAACCTTTAAATAACAAATTACAATTTAGGCTACACTAATGAAGAGATGACCAAAGAATTTGGAGAAATGTTGCCTGACGTAGAAAGTTCAAATGACATAAGTCGAAATATCCCTACGGGCCATCCAGAAAAAGTTATAAAACATGAAAATAATCAAGTAAGTGAAAGTTACCCTAAAATTTGTAATGTCGGATATAAATAAAATTTAATGGTTCAATACATTTATTTAATACCACATTTATAAAAAATTATCCATTTTTTACTTTGCAGGAAGAGACAATAATAGTTGAACGTAAACGTGTCAATTCCTACTTAGGAAAACGAAGAAATAGTCATACCCAGCGAGTTATTCAACGACGGTGAGTAATTAAAAAAAAACTAAATGCAATTTGCTTATCTGCTGTATGAAGGTATAAATATTTAGCATTAATACAATTTCAAACTGTCTTTCAGCTCTCCCCAGGTTTTTCGAAGGTACAATTATCCTCCGGTGACCCAAACAAGGGGGCCCCAAAATAAAGAAACAAAATCTCAAGGTGACGCGTACTTTCAATCCCGACCCAAAGACACTGACCAACTGCCTCCCAAAATCCAACGTGACACCCTCCCCAAAGTTGTCAGTCCACCTCTTCCTGTCACTCAGTTCCAGTCTCCCAAACATTTTGTACCTCCTTCCTCCCCTCCCACATTTAAAACTTTAACCCATTCTGTTCCCACCGTCGCCGCCACATCCCCTCCAAAAGTTCCAAATGAATCGCCTGTCACAATTTCACCGCAACTGTCGTCAGAAACCTTCTCGGCACAATCTTACGCTGCTACCCCATTGGATGCTACAGAAATAGCGCCTTCTAAGATGGTAGGACCATCGCCATTAAAAATGCCACCTAAATTCCCTGTGGACACTGTGGAGTCTCCGACTGTAGCTGTAAGACGTCCTCCAATACCGCCAAAAGTTCCAATTGAATCACCGGTCAGAATCTCGCCGCAACTGTCATCAGGAACTTTCTCCGGACAATCGCATGCTACCCCATCGGATGCCAAAGAAATAGCACCTTCTAGGATCGCAGGACCATCGCCATTGAAAATGCCGCCTAAATTCATTGAGTCTCCCACTGTAGCTCAAAGACGCCCTCCAATACCGCCAAAGATCCCAATTCAGACACCTCCTCCGTCTGTTTCGAAACAAACCCGACCTATGACAATGGAGGGGGGTGAAGAACATTCATTTTCCTTTGGCGACATGAAGAAGCGGTTTCAATCTACAGAACAAAATTGATTCGTTTATTTGGTCATTATTGGTGCAAATAATATCTACAAGGCTTGGCTTGTGCTGTTAGGTATGTGTACTTTCCATAAATCAACACAGATGCAAACAATAAAATCAAACATTTTTCAAGTTTAATATCACTAAGCTCCATTATAATAATATTTCAATACACTATTATATACTTATTGTAGCAATTTAGCAAACAATTTTATTTCAGTAACTGTAGAATTGTGGTGTGAATATTACAAATTACAAAACCATTGAACTTTCTCAAATATTCAATATTTGCTTACTCATACTCATATCATGCATGACAGAGGTAACCGCTGCGACGACGGGACATGGTGACAATGATTTATTAACTTGATACATACTCTGAATAATCTGAATTGAATGTACTATCAACTATTTACCAGTCTTTCGCAAAAAGCAAAACCATGTACCATAACATAACATGCTTGTTTGTTCCCTAAAAAATATAATAATATGTATTAATAATTATGATATCTGATTTATTTATAAGTATACACCTTATGTAAATGTGAATATAATTATAATAGGTAATGTCGAATATATTCTTTATTACCAACATTTTATGCTTCCAGTCTAACAGTTATCATAGTTTTTGAATAACATGGATAAATCCGATTACCAACCACCACGGTTATCGGATTCATGCACAATAACCGCGCGGCGGCAGTTTAATCACATAATCACAGAGGTGATTAAACCTCACCTGTGATCAAAACGGTCTCTGAGCTATCCTAGTTAGGGTCTGCTGCTGTCATCATATCATATCGTAACCCTGCCTTTGTCTCCGTTGTCAGAAAGTTGTACATTTGATAGCTTAGGGCAGTATTTGATCAGTTTTAACATGATTCATTTATTTTAACCGCGCATTGTAATTTGTAATATTGTAATACATAATTGCTGATGCTGTACTGACTGTTAGACCTCCACTTTACTGACTGTGACCGATAAGTCGGTGATGATAACCTACCATTGCATTACTGAAGTAAACATTTAATCCCAGAACTACCTACGTTAATTCACTGCCATTACGTAAAAAAGAATCCGTTGTACATTGTATAATTACGTAAAAATAGATTCGTTGTATTTCATGTAATCAAAAATGACGCATAGACCATTTTACTGCCCAGACTCCACTGCCCACACACTGCCGAATATTTGTGTTGGTAGGTTTACATAACTTGGAACAATATGTAACCAATAAATTCTTGCTGGCTCTTTTGACTTTTGTGGAGTGTGAGATTAATGTGATAATTCATACGTTTATTAGGTATCGTTATATCATATAGGGATCTATTTGTCTCTTTGCAGTCATTAAATTACTTTTTACACAAATTAATTTATATTTTTACGGTTAAACATTTGTTACAAATACATTTGATTACCAAAACAGGATTAGGAGAGGGGGGTTTTAATATTATTTTGAAAACGGCCGTTTAAAATAAATTACGGTAAATAATATTACGTATACATGCTTCATAAACGTTAAACCATTTTTGAACAATCGTATTATACAGAAGAGTATAAAATGAAGAAAATGGGAATGAAAAAGTGCAGTATCAACGCTTTATGGTTCCAATTGGAATTGAAAATTTTACTTTATATAATGTTGCTACTAAACAGTAGCTATAGCCAAGTGCAGAAGCCCTCGCCGTTGTCTTGGATAAATGCACCAGGCAGAGGGAGATTGCCTGAACAAAAATTAAATTTTATATCATGGTTGGTGGATGGATGCTATTTCTACAAATGGCCCAATGCCTATCCTCCTGGAATACGGAACTGTACCGATACCAATACCTCTTCAGAGGCATTTAAGGGTCCACCGGAATTTCAAACGTTTGACGGATTCTACAATAACATTTTCAAAGCAGATTTAGGAGCCGTTGGTTTGTAAAATATTTACTATATATAATATGGTCATTTTTTATTACAAAACTTTGAAATCAATTTCAATCATGGAATTGTTTACTGCGCTCCATATAAATAATTAAGACCGTGGTTTGCTTTATAGTTGCAAGATTGGACATCTTTCTGTTACTTTCCCAAATAGTTTTTTAAAACTATATACCTATCACATATAAAATTGTATTAAAATTCAAAATATATTTATATTGATCATAGGAAATTTTGATAGGCATTAGGATGATTTTATAATATTTTTTTATTGTTGGGTAATTCTCTTAATTTAAAATTTTTAAATGTGTAGACACTCCACTTCTGCGGCGAGTTCCTCCTGTGTACAATGATAGCGTTTACTCCCCAGTTGAAAGGAATCGGATTAATCCTTTTATTGCAAGTGGACTAATGGAACGCAGTCCTGCATGTGGCCCCGCAACTAATAGAGAGGCATGTGGCTCTAAAACTGGTAAATCGGCATTTTTGGTTTACTTTGGTCAACATAGTCGTCGAAGAAATTTTAGACGCTCAACGTCCTGGCTGTCCACCTGAGTACTTCAATGTAAAAATACCAGAAGATCATGAATTCTTCACTGATAACCCTCACAAAAGTGAGATGCCTCTGCTGAGATCACGATACATACGCTCTTCGGGTAACTCACCTGGAAATCCTAGGCAGCAGGTTATTACAATAACATAAATAATTTCACTTTAATATAATTTAAGACTATAAAAGTTATTAAAACGGTAAAATCATTTTTATCAATGTTCAATTTGTTTAATAGCTAAATGAAATAACACCTTGGATTGATGGCGGATTGATTTATGGCACTTCAAAAGGATGGGCCGATGCTCTGCGTACAGATCCAGGAACAGGGAACATCGTTGAGCATGGAAAATTGGCCACGGATGAAAGTGGATTATTTCCTGCACGAAATACTTTAAGAATGCCTCTAGCAAATCCTCCTCCTCCAGCGTGGCACAAAAATTGGACTGAGCAACATCAAACTGCTAACGTCAATAGATTTTTTGGTTAGTTCACTTCAAAATCTTATTAGTTCAATTATTAACCGACTAAATAAATATGTTAAAGTAATTAAAAATCCATTTTTGGCACCGATTTGACTGGTGCCAACAAAATTTATTATTGGAGACATTGGAAAAGATACTCCAAACTATATCCAGAATATTTAATTCAAAAATATTAACTTTTATAGTTCTAGGAAACCCAAGAGGAAACGAAAACGCTTTTCTTCTCGCCTTTGGCGTTGTTCTTTTCCGATGGCACAATCAATTTGCTACATATTTCCATGATAGTCGGCCAGAATGGAGTGGAGAAAGAATATTTCAGGTTGCTAATAAAGTTTCATTTGAAATATGATTATAATTTCAAGAGAGAGATTTCAATTTCATTTAATTTCCAATGTTATTGTTCGCAGGAATCTCGTAAATGGGCGATAGCAACGTATTGTAATATTCGCTCAAATGAATGATGTAATCATATCTGAAGATGTCCGAAAATGTAATAAACTCCAAAAGACGACCTAAAATCTACGCCCGACAGAATGCAAAATAAAAATGTTCGGAGATTTTCGACCTCGGGTATATGTTTTAGTAGCCAAGCCTTTATTTTATACGTTCTTCCGCAACAACTCCCGACCGACTGCCCCGAGTCTCACTCTTCCATCCCGTTACATAGTTATTCATAATACAATCCATAGTTGTTCATAAGACAATACAATACATAGTTGTTCATAAGACAATACAATACATAGTTGTTCCCCTACACTCCTCCTTGACCTCACTACTCTAACGTCCCCAACCATCAAAAGAGCACGTCTTAAACTCGTGAAGGAAGGGATGTCTGGCTTTTCTGCTGACCTTTCATTTCCCCTGTTTTAACGACTTTGTTTGCGACATTCTTTGTCGCTTCGCTCTATGTCTTGGCGTTCCCTAACTCGCTCTTAATTTACATCATTGCACAGTACCTACTTATTTTATAATATTATTTTAGCATGTACTCATGAACTTAAATCTGATAATTATTTATCCTAAGTGGCCAAAGAACGCAAAGACATGATGAGAACTTAAATGGGCACCGAGGGGCACCCTCGGGAATCATGCCAGGAGACATGACTCCGAAGGTTATCCTCGGTGACCCCCGAAAACCGGGTAGTATCACAGTATTACGCTAGATGGTTGTAAATTGTAATGGTTAATAAATAAATCTTTGTGTCGGCTATAGTTGTATACGGTAGAGTAGTACAAGTATGTTATTAATGTTAATGAATTGATCACTAGACTTAATTTCGCTCCACTCACCCGGACACTTATAGATTCCACCAGTTTAATGAATTAAATCGCACCACTTTATTTTTATTAGTCTTATTACATGTGTATTTTAAATGTGGGCTGTGGTAAGTAGGTAGGTACCTACTTATATATCTATAATATAAATTATAACCTGTATACTTCTTAAGTATAATAATACGATGTAAGAAGATATTCATATTTTTGTTATGAATACAAATATAACATAAATTACAGATATGTAAAGTAAACGTCATTATGAGAAGGTCTTTTCTGCCTACAAATAATTTATTATTTATGATAATCTCGTTAAATGCTGTAACTTTACTTGGCTAATAATAATAATACATTCGATTTTGTACTAACTGCTTGGTTTTCATTTGTTGGCTAACTTTTGCAGACTATAACTATACAGTAATTTTTGTAAACTATACATTTTTCAAAAGAGTCAAACATTATATAGAGCAATAGTGTCAAAGTGTATTTAACCCTTAAATGAAGGTACAAGGCATTACATTTGCTTGTGATTTTCATGCTACCTTGCAAAAAGAAAATATGGACTTTAATTATTGAGGAAAAAATTGGATTTTAATACACTTGAGGAAATTAGAAGCTTTGGATTTATGAAAATTGGCATAATATTTTGTTACTACAGTCCTTATAAATATTTGCTTAGGCTTTCAGTTCATGCCCAGAAAATGCTTTCTCTATCTCATCTTTTCACATACCTACCTTACCTACTATCTACCTATGCAAATTGATTATTTACCACCGACATGTTAACAACATTGCTGACTATGCCGACATTGCGTACGAAGAAAGCGTCACTTCAGTACACTATATACGTATATACCTAGATGGGTTAATTTACATTTAGTGGCTTCCTTGCGGCTTCTAAATCCTTTCCATCGAACAAAAACATCAAAGCTGATGAGATGACGCAACAACATAGATTGGAAAAAGAAGCGTAGTGTAGCACATGCGTAGTAAAGACCAGCAGGAAGTGACGTTGAGTTGAAGAGTGATGGTTGAAGTGAGTGA
>JABASI010004548.1:0-13874 GCA_019776505.1 Tomocerus nigrus | reverse complement strand
AAACGCAGCTAGATTTGACTATGTGGGTTCCACCCACTTTAAACCCCCTCCCTCTTCTTTACCGAACTTTTCGACCACGGGTAACAGGTCTAGTACTTACCTAATACGATAATACTGACAGTAATAATTAATATATTGTAGGCTTACGTCATACGTGCTCCACTACTCTTTTTCTTTCATAGTATTTCATTCTATTTTGGTGGATTATTGCAATATTCATGAATTATTACTTTATTACTATTTACAACATTTAAATTGAAAGATGAATAATTTTCATTGTTGAAGAAATAAGCGTACAGGTAGCTCATAATTTGTAAATTCAGCTTTAATCATGTGGCAAAGTTTCGACACTTTTTCTCAAAATAACATAAATAGTTGCAGCGTAAGAAATGTAAAAACTTGGCATGAAATATTATAGGCTGAATTTTGGCGTAGAAAATTATCATAATAATCATTAATTTTTTTAAAAGTAATGAACAATTCTTTTCGTCATATAGTAAGAATAAGAATAGTAGCAGAACATTCTGTCCTCGATTTCTACAAAATAATGATGTTGTGATGAAATAATTTTATCTTTTCATTGTGAATCATATTAAGAGAGAATATAAAGTTATTAATGGTGAAAATGAAACATATTATTAGCACCCGTTGTATAATGGACAAGATCAACTTGTTCATGGATCCTAAGGTCTTCCAATGAATGCATTGAGATACACAGTTCAAATTTTGTCTAAACGTACTACTGCTGTCTAAGGAAAGACTAAAGATGAAAATGGGAGGGGGGGGGGAGAAGTATCATGTCAAAACCGGACCGAAATACTTCGTTAAGACTTTGCCAACAATGTTGTACGTACATATGGGGTTAATAGGTCAAGGTTACCGTTGTTTATTGTCCAACGCTACTCTGTATTCTATCCGTTTTACAATGATTTATTTCCTTTTACGGTTAGCAGTAATATTATTATAAGGGCAGCACTGATTTCAATCAAACAACCAGGTTGTTTCCATAATATTTCTTTTTTTAAATTGCATATATTGCTGTTCTCTAAATAATAAAAATTATTAAAAATGGCAAACTAATTGTAATAATGGAGCCGATTAGTGTCTGTTACTGAAAAAAGCTTAGGTTTATGTGTCTTGACAATAAAGCCATGATTTGATTTGATTTGATAGATGAAATTAAGTAGATTACGTTTCTTCAAATATGAAATGTAGCTAGGTACTCATACTCATGTCCCGAAAGGTTTTTAAAACCAATTTTATTGACGACGAACGTCGTAATTAAGATACCTAACATTTGTTCTGAAAATGACAGGGTACAAAATTATAAAATAATGTCCATGTTTGAAGTTCGAGAAATATATTCTCAGGATTCTACTGGAAACCTCGGATTGGCGACCTGTTTCTTGCCACGGCCGGGTGTTTGACGTTTAGAGTGACCACTTTTTGTCATTCCGTGGTGTAGTCGCCTCCTCATTGACCGTGCCTTCGCTGCATTGTTAGGGCAGCAATCCGTTTTTGTTTGACCATCTTTGAGATCGTCGCACTTTGTGCAGGTTTCAAGTTGTTTGTTGAAAATTAACCCACTGGGGCAATGCTTCAATTCCTTTACATCCAATACCCGAGTAACTGGAGTTGATCGATCATAAAGCCAGTACTCTCCTTGACATTTCTCTGTAACATTTTCATGTTCTTCGGTATGACATTCCTCCCAGCAAGTAGGGTCTCGCTTGTATATCTTTCTGAGGGGAGGGTCTAAATTTTCCCACAAATCGCAGGAACCACCAGCCGTATTATTGTCGTTCCAAACTAACCCTCCTGGACACAAGAAGGATGTAATCACGCCTATAAATGCTTCCCGACTTGCATCCCATGTCCAGTTACTATTAGTGCCATTAAAAGGCTCGCATCTTTCAAATCCTTCACAATAACCCCTCATATTACAATTCTGTTCGCAGGTTTGCCCTTCAGAACTGTTAAAGTCCGCCCTTTCTGCAATCAAAATGCAAATTAATTTATGCAATTTAATTATTTTATAGATACACACTCTTTTCAATTGAGAATAAATCGTTCCGTGTTCATAATAATGAATTGTACAAACATTTATAGTGACCCTCGTAGGTACCCAGCCTATGATGACAGGACAGTTAAACTGTACAGAACAGCCAACTGTGCATTATTAAAAGTGATATATCAACCAGTGACATTATCAAAAATTAGAACAAACAATTTGTCAGTTTTTATGCACAAAACATTTTCCTTTCACTAAACGAGAATTTAATTCACAGTAGGAGAAGGGAAGCTGGAAGCAAGATTTTCAACTTGGTCCCTTTACACGACAATTTTGTATAATTTTTTCTTGACTAGTCTTGAACTTGGGGTTGGGAAAATTGTTAATTAAACACCAACTAAAACATCAACAATTAATTGTTATAATAATTACGAAAACCTACAAATGCTCAAAATGTTGTAATAAAAAACTTGCTGCAACATTTTTGTAAATTTTTAAGTGGGTATACCGTATACGTATACCTACCAATATACCAATTCATTTCAACATATACAATTCAAACTTTCTGTGTGTTATCTAGAGGTCCATTGAACCCCATGAGTTCAAGAATGGGGTCACCGGGAAAAGGCCAAAGTGCATGGGTAACCCTGAGGATATCTTTAACACATGACAGATGAGATACATTATGATTCTGTACATCTACAAGGGTACCAGAATGAATGCAGCGACGCGACGTCTGGAAGCTATAGAGTAACTCTAGAACTAAGTAGACTAGATAGAACAAAATGGAAAACAAATATTCCAAAATTACAACAATGGCAATGGCTGATTATTATCATGCGCTCCTCTAAATCACCATTGACTACCAAACCAATTATGCTGCCTATACTCAGTAGAATTGACAATTCATGACGGGGTAATCCTATAAGGTCATGTCAAAAACGGACCAAGACAGTCCCTTAAAATCTTCTACACATACTAATCCAGTGTTTAAAAAGTAACATGTAGTTCGTACACTCGGTCAATAGGACAATGTCATTATGGTCATACCCCAACGCTAGTCTGTATTATATCCGTTTTTCAATGGTTTATAACAACGGTTTATAACTAATGGTAGTACGTAGTAGCATAAAAATGAACAACTTACGGGAATAAACTTGCGAGGCCATCAAGAAGATAAGAACCAGACAAAATGTTGACCCAAAGGAGCACATTATGTTGGTCATAGTGGCACTGATTCTTGATCACCACTTTGAAGGTGAAGGTACACTTTGGCAACCAGAAACGTATTTACTATTAAAAATATGTACTTAATAGGTACACTTAAATCAACATGGTGATTGTTTATTAGTATTTGAATAGTATAGCCAGGGTGGGTCCATCTCCATGATTTCCTCTGCGTAGAGACCAGGTTATTAAATAGAAGCTAAAAAATATTGTTCTCTGGACATATTTTTTTCCATTTCCAACTGGTAAGTTCAGAAAACTAAGATTTATGCGGGAAAAAGGAGCGTGGAAAAACCTAATGCTCCTGCTTACAGAAGAAATCATGGAAATTCCACAAAGCTTAAAATTTTGGGAAACGTTTTGATATTTATTTTTAATAGTTTTTTACAAAAATTCCAAGTGTTAGACTTAATCTTGTTTCTGCTGCTATTTTGTGGAATATACATGTAGTGAATGAGAAGAAATTTCGGATAAAATACTAGCGACAAATAAAATAAATGAGAAAACAAAGAGTTTGATTGCAGTAATAGGCAGTCCTTGTTCACATTTAACCCTGAGATAAATTGCGAAAGTATTGCCGAATTGGTTTTCTCTTTATTCATATTTTTCATCTCGGATAATGTCATTTAGGTACGTACAAAGTTAAAGCGTGTCTTAATCTTTACGTCCACGTGCGTTGCGTTGTTAATAAACAGTAGTTTCTGTTTCTATGACATTGAATTAAAACCATTTTGTTTGAAAAGTTACACAATGCATTTACCAGACCTTTGTTGTAAATGTGCGTATAATATTTCTATAATGTAGTAAATCAATGTTCAATCAAAGGATGAAAGTTAAATAACTGCTACACGTACTTATAATAGGTATTATTTAAGCGGTCATTAATGTCATTATAGGCATATTTGAAGTATAGGTAATCGCATTTGTTTCGCATTCGTCTTAATTTTCTTGCTATATTAAATATTTTAATTTTAAGGGTTCATGGTCATCTAAACTCCCGTAATCATTTTATAATTGTGATATAGGTACTAACATTAATATTAAGTTAACAATTTGAATTTTAAATGCAAGAGTTAAATAGGCACCCCAACTGCATTACTATTTATTACCTTTACAGCGAAATCTCTCCTAATGAATTTCAATGAAGTCATCATGACTATAGTGGGCTTTGTGTTATTTGTAGTGTTGGGTCTAGGGAAACTAGGAGTATAACGATATAAGTTTAGTACATGTCATATATTTTATTTGCATAACATGATAAGTAGACATTATTAGCAAACGTTGATAGCAATGAGTGGATTGAATAGTGAATAGTGAAACCTGTTCTCATTATTATCCGGGCATTAGTAATAATTTACCTCTATATAGGTCTATATTTATTATAACAATCTGCATTAGGATGCAGAAGAATGAAACTTCCATACATAATGCATGGGAAAATGAGTCAGCCGTAAAAATAAAGACGATTTTGGAAAATGGAATTGTTGTACGATTGTATTGGGCTAATTCATTTAGTTGTTGTGACGTTATTTTCATTTGTGTAGTACTGCAAAATCATATCTTCATGGTTTGTCTTAGATAGAATATGGTTCCCGTGTTTGTTCTTTTTGCCAATCTGATAAAACTAATTTAAAAAAATTGAAATCACTATTTAAGAAATTTTTTTCTTGAAATTAATCATCAGTTTGTTCCGTTGTAAATTCTTACAGCAGCGTATTTCATTGATAAAAATATTCTCAAGAATGCTGCAGTTTGCTCCGATTGCCAATTTAAGTAATTAAAATGATTATTGCCAAATTGACTCTAGTTTTATGTACAATTACGTTTCTATCCTGTTTTGAAAACATTTTATTCGTCGGTAATGGTAAGTGAAGGTTTATTAAGACTGCGGTTTTTATTTAGTATACATAAATAACTGTTTTAAGTTAAATTCAAACACCACAGTTTGCCATAATTTTGCGCATCTTTATTATATTTATGTGTAGCTCAAGCCATCGAAATAAAATCCACATTTTGGCTTTTGATAGCATCACCTCTTCTGGTGGTGAAGTATTCCGGCTCTTGCTCTCCAGCTGCCCGCAGAAATTGTTTTCCAATGAACAGAGGACGAAAGCAAGGCAGAGCGTATGGTCAACTGCCAACAAAAAGGCCGTCTTACTGCAATTTCTAATATTTTGAATCGTTCATAATTAATATTTATATAATAAAAGGATTTATCATTTCCCTTTTTCTTTATTGACTAGTAATTTACTTTTCATTAATTTTTGTCATTGCATTCACCTTCGAACTATCAGACACAATGGATGGACGTCCATTTATTTTTTATACCCCGAACGAGTTAAATATAATTCATGCATTGCACTATTTTATTCTTAAGCTGTTCATTTCAGTGAAAAAAAGTAGGTTGCCACACATTCCTACCCATATTTCCGTTTATTACTTTTTAATTTTATGCATATAATTAACTACTTGCAACGTCATAGTTGCATAGCTCTTTGTTTAATTTCACTGTAATTTCTCATTAATCTCATTCGAAGGACAATGAAATTATGATGTTAATATTATGAATTTTAAGAGGGAGATATGAGATATCCGTTGCTCAAAGCGACTTCTCTGACTATTATAACTGTTCTTCTCTGTTTTGGGAAAAATGTCCAGCGCTCGGAGTTTAGAAGCGACATAGTCGTTTTTGGTATTCCCGGAAAGCTAAAAGATTAACAACCTTATTTTTCTCACTTTGGTTTTCGGATGTACAGCAAAACAAACGTAAGTGACGTATTATATCTATCTATATCTCCTTTTCGACACATCTAAAGTTATACGGCTGTTCGGTGAGGAAAACATGAAGGGTAGAAAATCCAAATGATTCGTGCACTTCCTGAAGGCAGTTCGCATTCGTTACAGTAGAATTATTTGTTCCGGTCACCCACTGTAGATACATTTAAATTATTATTATAACTCACTTGATATGTCTTCATTAAATAAAAATGTATATTCATATTTGACACTTAATAAATTCTTCGTACCTGAGTTACCCATTGCGGTGGTGTTTCTAATGCTGCTGTGCTACCGATTCCAGTCACGAATAAATAGGAATCCGTTCAATTCTCCTTCGTTATCAAAAATAAGTCCAATCGGATGGAACAATGTGCATCCGTTAGTTTGCCAACTGCTTTGGTTGAAAAAACTGTGATGACCTAGAATCAATTTTCATTTCCATATTGAAAGATACACTTTAGTTACGCATCAGAATATCGTATTTCGATTATACCGATTTTTTAATAATATGTAGTTGAGCAACACAATTATTTCATATTTTGTAATTGGCTTAGATTATTTTCGTCAAGTTTATGTTGTATACCTATAGGTATTTAGTTATAAATTGGATTTAACATCCACTTTTCATACAACAGGTGAAGTTTCATCTAATAGTTCATTTCATTACCTACCCATGGTTCTCAAACAATTATGCATTCCCCATCCGTAGAGTTCAGCTAGCTCTTTCTTCATTGGAAGTCGCATAATATTTGCAGATGACGGCCCGTTTTGAACGTATAAATCTGAGATAGTGCCTTCCGTGTCTAAATGATCTTGAGATCTTCCTATCGTACAAATCGTGTCTGAAATCGCAGGTGAAAAGGCAAATTAGAATGTATTATCTGAATAAGCACTACATTTTTAACATTGTATTTCATAATAATTTTTGATCTCTGGGGATTCCTCATTACATTATGCTATCATATATTAATATTTTAACGGGTGTCATAAAAATAATCATAATCATAAAAATGAAATAAATAACGTAATTATTTTTATAATACATAGTAGGGATGAGATAATTAATTTTTCGGCTACCTGGATGCGTGAAGTAAAGTGTAATATAGAAATATTGAATGCCTCCAAATATCGTAGCATTTTGAATGATAGTGTTGATCACCGTAATTATAATTTTGTCCACGCTTCAAAACTTCGTTGTATGGCATCTTTGTTACATGATTAAAAACAAATGCTTTTTATTGATTATTATAAAAATAATAATAAGATTTTGTCACATTTGGCTATTTACATATTATACTAAAGTTATTGATATTAATTTAAAAGTGGTAATTAATGTAATACTTTACCCAAAGCTGCATTCCGGCAATCGTTCCCTGAATATCAAGCAAAAGAACGACGGAAAGAGGTTCAAATGGATCTGCCCATTGAAATCCGTTGAATTTTCCAAAATTGTAACAGTCATGATTCAAAATATGATACAGTGGACTCCAGTGATAATTTAGTAACTCGTCAACTGATCTTCCTAGTTTCCTGTACAAATTATTGCTGAAGCCTCCCCGCGTACTTATTCCGAGGCAGCTAAGTTCTCCTGGAATTCGGCATTCTCCTGCGGTAACTGAAATTCAATCGCAGCGAAAAAATGATGAATAATAATTTTGGCGTAAAATGAAACGGTTAACGTATAATTAGTATAATATAATATATTTAATATAGGCCGTTACTTCTTAAATCGTTTCGCAATGTCTGTACGACTTTCAATGATAATATTGAAAAAAATAGGGTGCTAACGAAAATATAATTTTGTTTCATCACTGTTTTTACTATAGGTACTTACTTATTCCGAGGCAGCTAAGTTCTCCTGGAATTCGGCATTCTCCTGCGGTAACTGAAATTCAATCGCAGCGAAAAAATTATGAATAATAGTTTTGGCTTAAAATGAAACGGTTAACGTATAATTAGTGTAATATAATATATTTATATAGGCCATTACTTCTTAAATCGTTTCGCAATGTCTGTACGACTTTCAATGATAATATTGAAAAAAATAGTGTGCTAGCGAAAATATAATTTTGTTTCATCACTGCTTTTACTATAGGTACCTATACAATTGATAGAGAGATATTTTTCAACGGTAGCTCGATCTATACCTGCATAATAATGTGTTCGATAAATTTCTGAATGAAAGTTATTTTCGTTCTGTCTAAAATGTTTTAAAGTTTTAATGCGATAAATATAATAATATAACATGTCTAACAAAATAATATAGTACTATAGGTAGGTATAAGTATAAGTACCTGTTGTAAGTAAACTTTCGAGGTTATACCATTTTAATCGATTGCTGATCGTAGTTTTATCATTATATTATAAGGTAATAATGATAAGATGAGATGAGCAACAATGATACTTCATACGTATAAAAAATTTAAAATAGGAAGAGAAGAAATGTACATAGGTAATATCAGGTAGAAACCTAAGTATGTAAATTTTTACTGACAGCGGGACTCATTCATAATATATCTGTAACATTAGTTAAGGTATTCCTCTATTTCAAAGCAATACTAATAATAATATTAATGAGTCGCGGATTAGAATGTGTGAAAATCAATTACCTAGATTAAGTTATTCATACTCATGAAAATAATTTCCGTGCATGTACTTTAGGTGCGCGCTAATAAAAACATACCTATAGGTGTATTTGTATTTGGAGAAATACAAAGTAGGTACCTACACTTTAAAATAAAATGAAGAGTAGAGCTTTTGAAATGGCTAGGATATCAAAGTCTAGAGGATTATTATTTAAACTGCAGAAAAGGAGCTTTATGCAACGTGTTCTGTCCATCTGTCTGTCTGTAATGTTGACTGTACAGACAAAAATTCGCAAATGAATTGGTTTACTAATATCGAATTATTTAGAGTTGCATTATTTTTGTGACTGGATAAGGTAACAGGATTAGGAAAACTACGGCAGCAAAAAATGGTTGACCCAGGTATGATGTTAATTGATTAGATTATGTAATAATACCTGTAAAGTAAAATGTAAAAAATTCTGCACTTTACCCAAAATATGAGCGCGTGTATGTCCGTCTTCTCTGTTTTGCTAACTTAATTTAAAAATTAATTAAGAATATTTATTTCTTAAAAGCGTGTTGTGATATTTGGTTATACCGTTTTCAAGGGTTTTAGAGGTCAAAAGGAAGGTGCAGTTCATTAATGGGAAAGAAATCTGATGCATTAACCAGGGCGTACATGGCGCTTATATCAACTTTGTTAATTATTACATCTTATTCGTACTCTACATATACATATAGCGTTTTACAGTGGTTTACATGAAGTTTCTTGTAACTCTAATCAAAGTTGTAAGAAAACTATTTTTATACGATACGCTATTCTCATGCTCTTGGTAATAAAGTTATAATAATGTAGATAGGCTATTGTCAACCTTCAACTTTTGTTGGATCACAATCACACGGTACCAATCATCCATGCATTCACACATTTACAAATTGTACAAATATTTTATTATAATGTAATCTGTTTCTAAAGTTGTAGATGCACTTTAAGTAACGTTTAAGAGAAATATGAAGTAGGTGTAGGTAGCTAGGTGTACAGTTTACTATAATATACTTGGCAGTAGTAGTTACTAGTTACTAATGACTTCGAGTAAAATTGGAATTTTTGCCTCTTCAGTGGGAACACTTTTTATTTACTTAACAATTTTTATCGCCACTCTCCCGAGGGAACAACTAACGCAAGGGAATAAAAACCAATGAATTTTAAAATCAGGAAATTCTACATTTCTACTCATGGATTTTTTCCTACGGTTTTTGTACTAAAAAACGAAGGCTATTCATTCCTACGGTTGACCATACGTCCACGTCACACGTACACTGTGCTGTACATAGTACACAGCTGCCTAGGTATATAATAATATTATGCTATGCAAGCATACATATTATGTATGTACATAATAAATAATTTGTAAATAAGACCAAATAAATGTTTTAAAATTAAAATGATTGTGAGAGTGTGACTGGACTGCACCTAATCAAGCCTGTACATAAATCATCCATAGGGCAGTAGAAAATTATCTAAGTATGAGGCTTTTAATGCATGGGACAACGATATTTGGTGAAGGGGTAAAATATATGGATTTGGATGTCTATGATATTATGTCTACGATGACATTATATTGATCCACTCAATTGAACATTTCGAGTTTTGCATTAACAGTGCCACATTTACAAGGAACAGTGAAAAAATGAATTGTGTTACTATTTATTCCAGCATAGCATTTGAAAACATTGCATTATATTTACTGGCTAATTGAATTTACGTCACTATTTCATACATAAAAGTGTTTTTCTACTGGTCCTCCGTCCGCTACTGACAATGAAATAATGCCGAAAAAAGAAACATTAATATTATAATATTTTTTGGAAAATATAATTGTATTGGTGATTCAATTTTAGTACCTACCACCACCCGCAAGCTATGCTCCTTATAGCCATTATATCATTGTGAATGTCACCATTATTATGTTTACTACAAATAGAAAATTGTCTAACCATTAAGCGTCAACGAAATAAACTAAAGCAAAACATTAAGTGTAAACAATTGTAAATTAATATCAAAATACATAATAATATTATTATTATTCTACGGTTGACCCATGTAGATCCTGTTTCCCAGCCTCTATCACTGTGTAACTTTGTACTGTACTTCTCCCAATGAAATACTAGTAGAGCTGAATGAAATTGTCATAATGCATTGGAATAATGAGATATTGCCCCATGCATTGCTTCACATTATTCAGTATTGTCTATTTATTTATTATTCATTAACTACTTTTTTATTTTATTATTGACACGTTCGAAACTTAGTGCAAATATTTTATCGATGCAAAAAAATAATACTTTAAATAAAAATATCAGATTCTATAAAAAAATAAAACTATTTAGAGCATCAAACAAAATGCATAATATGTTGACCATCTACACTCTACACACTAGGCAATATTCAAGAATGATCTCACTTTAACAGATAGGTCCAGTCTTAACTGCTGCACTTAAATAACATGGCCAAACAAGTGTCACAAAACATGTCAACATTGCTTTCGTCCATGCGTGGATCTTCATTTATTGGATTTGAAACATTTGCATTTCTAAGGCTAAATTACTGCTATACTCTAAAATAATTTTTGCTGAAGGAAGGGCTTCCAGTTCAATATTCACATATTCCTGTGTCACTGTCATAATCGCAAATGTCGCTCACTCCATGTTGATGACCAGCATCGTCGGAGTCGTAATAGTAATCTTGATGACTCTCCAATTTTGGATACATTTCCCCCATTATTTCTGCATAAGTCATATTCTCCACGATCTCTGACTCTGATCCTCCTGGAGGGTACATTCCATCCATAATTTCATCCCATGACACATCCTCGATGTTACGCGCACTACCGTGGCGAGAATTTACTTTTGGCATGCTCCGGCTCAGAAGTGGCTAAATAGACAAAATTGTACAAGTAAATTAGTAGTTTTAATTTTTTGCTAAGATGACTAGCGCGTTATTAGATGATTATTTTTACTTAACAAAATAACGTACATTTATGTATGAAATAATGAAATTACTACAAAATTATTTCATCGATTGACTCAACTGAGGCATTATATTTACCATATTATTTTTAAAATTTCTATATAATTTTTTTCGGTTGGGAATAGATTTTGGAATATTGTAGGCACTGTGTAGTAGTGCCGTAGCGCTAGTTTATTTAATACTTACGTTTATTTGAAAATTTGATATAATTTATTAAACTTAATACATAATTTTTTAAATACTGTTGCTGGTTACTTGAACATCTCTATTTTTCAAATGACTGGGATTATTGGCCTTTTGGTATCGTATCGACAGAAGATATTGTGTCACTTCCAATTAGCCGAAATCAATGCCATTGGTAATTTAATTCAAACAAATTATCAAATCGGCGGCTGATGCATACCACCCATATTGTCCCCTATATCTTAGCATAAATATATATAAAATGTTTAAAAATTCAGTTGTACCTGAGCTGTTTTACTACTACTTGGCACAGCACCTGAAGAAGTTTGGCCAACACCGCTATAAGAGCAGCTCAGCATTGGTTTCTCATCAAATGCAAAACTGCTGATTCTAAAAAAGTTTGACAGTTGTGAGATATTTATTATGACAATTGGCAGCAAATTAATTAGTTTCAATATAATCATTGCTAAATAAATATGTCAACAGTCAAGCACTCTATCTTTAAATATACAGATCTTACTTTTTCTTATTCGGTCTTTCAAGGAGCTCAACTCGCTTATTGAGATCCGACGTTGTTATCTCCACTTTTTCAATCCTGTCAGATAGCAATTTAACTTGCTTTTTCAATACTACAGTGTCCTTGCTTCCTTTGTCCAACTTGTCAATTTTTTCATTCATTCTTTTCAACATGCTTAGTATTTGCGATACTTCATTTTCCATTTTAGAATCTTTGTCCATTTTGCAGCTGGTGATTCAGAAGATGGAAGAGGCTAAAAGTCAAAGGAAAAATTAAAATCTGGTAAATGTTAAATTACATATCCACATATTGACAACCAGCAGCAAAGTTCCAAGAAAGTTAATTTATTTATAATTAAGTCATTAAATAAATAAATAAGACATACCTTTGACCTTGACCTTATCAGGCAGTTATCTGTTATCTCTAGTGATTCAGCTTCAGCTTCCAAATGCAAAAATGCAAGGGACAAGACAAGATTCACAAGGTCGTTCGATCTTTCGCAGATTTCGCACACAAGCAGAAAAGTTCCAACTTTTCCAAATGAAATGACGTATGAAGTTTGAGGTAACCGCGTCAAAGACAAAATAAAATATCAGGACTGTTTCATCTTATACATAAAATGTTAACTGGAGGCACTGGAGGTGTTATGTTGGTGTCGGTGTGTCAAATAAAATGTTGATTTCATCATTTCTTTTGGTTTTATTTGCTTTGGTGTATACAATTTTGCTTTGATTTTTTTATTTGGAATATTTACAAAATGTTACATTTTAGCCTTATGCCTCGGGCTTCGAGCGGCTCCACAATTTGCCAGTCTGTTACGTAGACTAAAAAAGGATTTCACAATTTCACAAAAGCATTTTGCATGGTGTAAACGTATAAATGACATTCTACTTTTAGCGCTACTTTTTTGCATGCTTTTTTACAAAGGTTTATTATTATAATGGAAGTTAAATATTTGAAATTCCAAAATAATCCTAGTTAATCGTGCAAGGCATTTTAAAGGGATCGACTAATAGAGCAATAATGCACCTAATTAGTATCGATAAAAACAATGGTTCACCACCAGGTTTGATATTATTTTAGAAATACGCGTTTATTAGTAGCAATTTGTATTAACATGTTAGCGTCATTCGATATTTATTCGGATATTATTTCAGTTAAATTGATATATTATCATAGTGTTGCATGATTGCACGTGCATGCAACGCTAACTAAATTAAAACTATTGTTATTTTTTAGTTTAATAGCAAAAATTAGCAACTTTTACATGGTAATAATTATTGTTCTACTATAGGTATACGGTATACGGGATGTATGATGTTAGATACAATTTTGGGGTTCCGAGTTTAAATTGGATACATAAGTTGCATTTACAATTACAAGGCTGTAAGGTACTTTCGAGAATTTGCACATTGCATGAGCACAGTTCACTTAGTGTTTCATCGAAAATATCCCTCTGTATTGGTATAATATATTTCTCCATTTATTCTTAAACGTTCCAGAAAAATTTGAAACCATCAAAATTAACAGTCCCGTCACTTTTGAAAATAATTATATATG
>JABASI010004547.1:0-13876 GCA_019776505.1 Tomocerus nigrus | reverse complement strand
GTACATATAGTTTGATGTACATTTGTATTAGTATTTGTTGTAATAAGTAGCCTAATATAGTTCAGTGAATGAGTTGACCTTAATTATTCAGAACTCTTTATGTGTAATATAAAGTTGAAAGTAAGGCAACCTGTTCTCTTTTGTTTTTGAACTTACTTTTGATAAAGACGACAAAGAGTGGAGAGTTTATGCGAAGATCTTGACAAAAGTTTTCAAGGGTTGTTACAGTACTGCTGATATTAATAGAAAAGTTTTATGATGATAAATTCTGAACATAGATAGTTATATATAATATGTAATACATACATACCTAGTGCTCGCTCTCTGGAAAATTTCAAACGAGGTTAATAAAGCATGCTTTCCTCACATAGTTTCCCTCATTGGAATTTCTACGAAAATGTAATTTTGTTGTATCATATGCATCAATGTATAATTTTATCCTTAATAAATTACCTAGGCTAAATCCTTGTAATATCAAAGTATTTAGTTACACAAGGTAATCATGTAGTAATTTGAAAGGGAATCTAATTTCTAATTCGTGTATAGCTAGTCGTGTATTAGTAAAATGTGTGAGGGTTCGTAGTGTTTGTATGTAGAAAGTGTAANAGCTAGTCGTGTATTAGTAAAATGTGTGAGGGTTCGTAGTGTTTGTATGTAGAAAGTGTAATTTGTATCAGATTGCATCAGAAAGTTTCAAAAGGCATTTCCAAAGACAGAGAACGTAATGGATGGGGAAATAAAATGAAATGAAACAAGAATGTCGCCACAGGACAAGCCATAGAAGTGTGCACCATATTGCCCGTAGTGCTACTTTAGAAAATAAAACGCTACATTATTTACAAGTTGTATTTCACGTCACCTTTCCTCTCTCTCTATACTGAAAGAGAAAGTAGCGATTAGAAACGAAAATAATATGTGACATGGTAAAAGGCAAAGAAAGTTGGCAGTCTATACGTGCCGTAATATTTACCTGTCGGAACGATTGTTATTATAGAACTAGTCAAATACTCTATTTGACATGACCTGGCCTCATTTCGATATTGCTCACTTATAATAGTATACCTTGTAAATAGCATAGGTACTACTATTTCTTAAGCATAATAGTATGATGTACATTGTTACTAGCACAATAAATTCTTCAGTTGTGAAAGCAACTTTATGGTTTTGTCATGTCCTTCTGTCCGTCCGCCCGTCCGTCCCTTTTCAAAATAGCTTTAAAAGGGGATAAAGGTACATTATCGTTCAAACTTTCTGTGTCATCTAGAAATCAATATTTTGATTTGACCACTGATTTTAATATCGGGGTCACTGGAAAAGGTCAAATGGGTCATCCTGAGATCATCTCATGGACAGATTGAGACATACTTCAAGTTTTGCAAAGTACTACTACGGTCGGAAAAAAGACTAAACGTGTAATTGGGACATTAGGTGACCTCTGGGTTATTTCGAATGTAAAAATGAACCGAGATACTTCGGTAAAACTTGATGCACTTACTTACTACCGATTTATTTTATATCCGTTTTGCAATGGTTTATTTTATAGCTTATTCTTCAGTGTTAGAATAACACAGTGACCTATACAAGTGAGAAATACAATAAGTTCCACGTGTCGCACTTTCCCGAACCACACATTCTGCAATTTATAGTATAATGTCTCCCCATTCCACTCGAAACACAACAGAAAGTCAATCTGTAATAAGAAAAGTATTTGTTGGCCACACCTGTCTCATTCAATCCGGGCTTTTATGTTTCTCTTTACTTGGAATTTCACAAAATAATTCTCTTTCCCCCTCCCATCCTATTTCTTGGATATCAATTCCTTCTAAGTGTTTTGTCACATACAATTTTCCTTTTTACGCAAAAATAAACACAGTCAATGAGTCAAAGATTATTTTGATGGGATTCCTTCTGAACAACTATGGACTGCATGAGTACATAAATACAGAATGCAATACCAGTCAATTGTAAGTCAAGACGTTAGAAGATTTCTCCGCAGACAATTACTCCTCCGTCCGCCAAGGACATTTTAATTTTCTAAGAATACTAGAAAAATGATACCACGTATCATTTTCCACCAAATAAATGGCAATTTTCTTCTTCATCTCGTATAAATTAGGTTTCATCGGCCTAAATTTCTTTGTTTGTCCATTCTAGATGTAGTTGTATAAGGTACCTACACACATTATTGACACATTCACATTTGAGAATGGGATTTTAAGGTGTACCTATCAAGATTTTAATAAGGTAGTTTTGAATTTTCCTTCTGTTTTAGTTGCAAATCTGATACCTGTGTACAAACCTCAAGAAATTGCAAAGGAGTCAATTAATTTCTAACAGAATCGAGTCACTGATGTGAATTGTTTTCAAAAATCAATGTGTGCAAAAAATGTAGGTGAAATTGAAGCCAAACTGTTGAAAAGAATAAAGGTGGTGCACCCACCTAAAAAGTTATTTACATGACATGGATGAAACGACAATAAAAGAAGAAAAATGTCAACTTTCGGATTTCGGACGTGGCTCATGAAGTTTTCCTTTTAAAAGTAAATGGAATGTACAGTGAGCTACTTAGCTAAAGTCAAACTTTGTTAAAGTAAGTGCCTACCAATTACCTACAAGTAAAAATAAATACACCTATTATTAATGTTCCAAGAGTGTCCCATAATGTTGATATTAGCCTTGGTACCTATTTTATTTTCGCACACAAGGGAGAAAGAAAAGCAAGTAGAGTGCCTAAGTAAATTGACAATTGTAGTAACGAAGTAACGAAGTTATTGTGTTCCAAGTATCATAGAAATGAATCTTTTCCCTGCTAAATGTAATTGAGAGAATGGGGGGAGGGAATTCTTTTGTGAGTGTGTGGATCTTTTCTGCGCTGGGAGAATAGTTAAATGTATAAATAGAAAAGCTCAGAAGAAAAGGAACTGTTAGGTACTCAACGATATTTATTTATTAAAAGAAAGTATCGCATTCACCTTATAATATACGAGGACAAAGCTATGTTTAGGTACATATTTAGTTAGAGATGGATATTAGAGATAGAGTGGCAGAAGTTTGGCGTATATTGCAGTGTGGATAAAAATTAGGTAGTTCCGAACGTGGCTCCCACGCATCGCAATTTCGGCATAATGGATCCCATTTGTAAAAGTGTCTATAGAGAGGAATTCAATTCATAATGGAAAAGAGCTCCATCCTTCAACGGACTATTTACTATTTTGTCAACAGGAAATAGTCGATGGATTCGTCTTTTATGCCGTCCAGGGCAGCTGTAGTTCAATTTGTATTTCCACCGCACACAGTCCTCCTTCTCGAAAAAGGAAATTAGTGGAAATGGCTCTCTGGTTTTCTATTCTGAATGTGGCGGCCACGAGTCACCAATTCACCATCACCAGACGAGAATTTCAGCACAAGTCGAGCTTTTCTGATCTGAATTCCTCCTGCGACTCAACTTATGTGATACAAAACTAATATCTAACTTCTGTCAGCTTATACTTTCGACTAATATTAACAGAGTTACCAATAGTTCTCGCTACTACACCCTTTCCTCTTCCACTTTCTGGCTTAACTTGTCATGATAACCACAATTTCCTTAACAAATTACAATCCATTTATATAGTCAAGAGCATGCTATACACTTTTCATATGTCTGATCCAAAATTCGCGAGAGAATTAATGCGTCTACATGCGATACTCTTCTTTTCTACTCAGACTCCTCTTAAAGAAACAATAATAACGTATATTCTTCGCATTGTACTAGATCTATATCTACCGCTGATACAATATATATTGTGGCAAAAATTAATTTCCCTCTGCAAGAAAGCATCGTGTTCGACACAAGTTCCGAAATGAAAGAAATGAGTGTCATATTCAATTACAATGGACTTACTTCCAATTAACAATGAAGGAGCAGACGACGAAAACTCTTTTCCTCCATGGATTTCGATTGGACCGCTGCTGGAGAAAAAAAACTTTTGTCTTCTTTTTCCTACTTGTTCTTTCTCGGTGTCGTCGTGAAGAAAACGAGTGAAAGTTGACAACATGCATTTATCACTTATCCAGAATGTAGTAATGTAAAAGCAAGGAACCCTAGTCCAGAATAGACAAGATAGCGCCATTTCTATACATTAACACTCTATAAGAGATGCACACTATATATATAAAGATATTATTTTATATACTGGCTAATAGTAATGGAAGGGAAGCACATTTATTTCGACATACAGACATTCGAACATTAATCTCTTCTCGGGACCTTTTCAGAGACCGGGCCAAACGAAATGAAACTCGACGAGAGACCAATGCTCAGTCACTGAATCAGATCCTATCTTCCGTTTTCACTAATACATCGTGCGAACAGAAATATTAGAATAGCATCTCTAGTCTCTACTCTTGTTCTCTACTTTCTACTTGTTCACACAGCACATGCTGTGTGTAGGCGGAAATCAACCAACTCCACTCCACTCAATGTCATCTTCAAATGAATGAATACTTGTCAGACGTTCACAAAACTGACTTTAGACGAAATCCCTCTTATCATTCATATAATATTTCATTTAATAATACCCCTTCCTTCCCTACAAATGTAAAAAGCACAATTTTCAGAAAATTCCTCCTGCAAAATTTCAGTTACATTTTTTTTTCGATAAGCACCACGAATATGTTTTACTGCAGCCAAATTCAATCGATTTTTATATTGCATTTTCCTCGAAAGTTACAGAATGTTTTAGGGTACTTTCGTGGAGATCATTCAATGTCAGATAATGTCAACTTGATGTGAATGAATACATATTCATAGCAGATGTTGACAAAACTGACACTAGTTAGTTTTAGTCGTAATCTACTTAGTAAAATTTTCAACACAACGCAAAAATCAATTGAAATCTATTTCTGTGGATTTTCTAATATATAAATTCAATTGGATTTTTCATTTCATGATTTTCATAATTGAAAAAGGGTGTATCTTATCATGCAGAATGATCTTGATTAAATACATGTGGGTAATGATGAAATAAATCATTGAAATAGTCTCAGATTCTAGTCAGTTAAATAAAGGCAAAACCGCACGCTTCAATGTAGAAAACAGTTTTATGGATGTTTATTTTTATTTACTAGTACATGTTACGGAAATTACTAGAGCGTAATTACACAGACGAAACGAGAATGGTACGGAGGAATTTGTAATGACAAACGACCTGAAAATTAAAGCCATACCTACCGCCACAATTATTGATTGATAACGAACACGGAAAGTGTACATTAATGCTGTAAAAGTAAGTAAAATGTAGGCAGATAACTCAGGTACATTATAAAAACTAATCAAGCGAAATATGATGCAAACTTTAGTTACGACATTATGATAATTACTTTAAGATAGAGGTTAATGTATGTAAACCTAATTATTACTACCTACTCGTATCATTCTTAATGTATTTTCAGAACTATAATTGGAAATCGGCTCAATCTACTTGTTAAGCATTTATTTATATCCTATATTCCATGTAGATTGTTATCTTAGTAGGCAACCAGCATCCTTCATTTACCAATCCTTAGGAAATAGTGCAATGATGGTCGATATTTTTCTTTTCATAATTGCGTGTTGCCGATATGCAACTCTTGTGAATCGTGACTAAATTGCTATATAATGGGGGAGTATATCTTATCTCTCCTTTTAAATGCGTGTTTACAAACACATAAACAAGCAATGAAATTTAATCGACGAAATGCACGTACGTAGTCCTAAAGTCTAGTGGTGAAATATTAATAAATGTTTCAAATGGTGGAATTTGTAGTTTCTAGCTCTCTTTATTCATTTTCTAGCTACAAATGTGCATTTCTTGAATAAAAATTGAGTATTATTGCATTTTGCATTTGCATTGCACAAAGAGGTTCTAACAAATAGTGCCGTGTATCGTTTAAGCGATAGAGTATCAGTCAGAACCTCTTTGGTCCTTATTCTTTACAGTATAAACTGTAATAATATAAAATAAACAAAACTGTACTAGAGAGCTGTACATGACATGCCGTGAGCTTAGCATTGCAACTCTTGAATATTTTTTTGAAGTATCTGTTTCCCAAAGATGTCCAACTTTAGTAACATATTATATCTGTAATAAAGAAAATCATTAATCAATTGTTGGCGAGTTAAATTAAAGACCATAGCATGTTTTACGTACGTCATATCTGTTCTTTACGTGGTCACAAATGAAAATGAAAATTAATAAATTATAAAAAGGCACGTAACAGTAATTTCGTCTACAATAGGAATAATATTATTTAATTTTGATTTTTACCAATATTCGCAGAACAGGGACCATCATAAACGCAAGCCAACACAATGCTGTAAAAGTTGCTATTATTACCAAACGTCTACCGGCTATCGTCACTTCAGGTCTCCTGTAATTTTATAGCCATTCAAAAATTGAAACCACTATGAAATACTATCAATTACATTAACAGTTTTATTAGAGCTATAAAAATTACAAACAATTTGAGAAGATTATACTAGAAAACGTTTCTTATGCCCTATTTTGGTTAATCTCATAGGATTTTCACTTTCTCAGGTAAAAGAAATTGCAAGAAGATTATTAGTAAAAAATACTATGAAAATACTAGCATGACACCAGAAAAACTTGCACTTTTGTCATATTATTATTATTATTGGATTAAAACCCGAGCTGTTTATGCAAAGTCTGAATTAGTGATTAGGCTAGAAATATTATTAATGGTGAGCCTAAAAAGGCAAATAGGAAAACTGCGACTGACCAAAAATGTGAAAACTCTACAAAAAACTATTGAGTGCTGTAATATGTAATAGAATAATACTACAATAATAGTAAATCATTTAAGTAATAATTACGTTTTAGCATAAACTCTGGGTCTTTCTTCATCATCCATGAGAATAATGGCAGGGGGAATGCATAGAGGTTTTGCTAAAAGTCCAGAGGATGTCCGGGAATGATGAACATGAGGATGATAAGGAATTCTGTCCATAGGTACACTTTCCATTTTTCTCAACTCGATCTAAAGTTCGTTTTCCTAGAGCCGTTTTCTTCACATTGCCTTCTTGAGTAATTATGTTGACGCTGATAAAAGAGTAGGAGTAACTTTTCAAGTTCTAAAATGCAAGAAATTCCACTTATCATAACATGCTACTTAACTACAGAAGTTTTGTGAAAATCATGCGTTTGGGCTTTCGTATGTAAATTTCGCGGATATACTATGTAGACAGAGAGATAGAGAAGAATCAAGTAACTTTTCCACCCACAAATGAAAGGGGAAAAACTTTGAAACTTTCCATGCACTAATCAAAATGATAATTTAATTTGTAATTCTTCTAATCAAAATTCTGGTGAGTAGCTAAAGAACTTTAGTTGAACTAGTTACTTGCACAAAGAACTTTTTTTCTCTTTTTCACTCCTTTACAGTCAACAAATTCTGTAATATATATTCAGAATCCCATAACATGAGAACATAGAGAGCATGACCGTAGTGTAATTATTGTCTAAAATCTTACCTACTCCTCCCACAACTGTTTTGTTTTGTTTCTTTATCACAGTATCATTGTCTGAAGTACACACTTGAAAACTGGTACACTACTAGATATTTCCAGAGAAATGAGCTATGACGAATGAAAAGCACACTCTAAAGTCTAAAGAGATAGGTAATGATAATATCTACTAGAAAAAATGGGAAGTTATTATCACTGAGATTTGAGAGAAGTATGAAAATAGAAATTGTATTTCGGTTCAACTGTTTTCCTGTCGTGTGTGTATTCGGACATTGAATGTCACAGCGTAGACATTGAATAGACGATGACCAAAGTAAATAAACAAGAAGAATGAACGTTGATTAGCAAAGAAAGCGGATGCAGTGTGTTTCTAATTCCAAGAATCCTACGTTGTTAACGTTGCAGACAGATTTCTTCAACGGCTTCTTTGGTTATTCAGCTTCTCCTTTATTTTCTCTCTTTTTCATCTCTTCCTCTGCAAGAATTTCAGGTTGCCTTTTGTAATTACAAGGTGGGTTTTGTAAAAAAAATCATATCTATAGAACCTCATACAAAGTAACAGTCATGAACATGTGGAAAGGTGCTCAAGAACTAATCTCCTGTTGACCTTGGATATTTTGCTTGTATTAAACCAATATTTTTTTTCTTATCCCATTTGAAATGGAGGAGAGCGAGAGAGGTCTCAGTCATAAGTTATCCTTTGACTTGTAACGCATGCATGTTGTTTTGTTGCAGTTTTACTAACATGATAAGGAGAATTCCCTGCCTATCGGCTGCTGCATTAAATCTGCAAAGGGATGAAAACCTCCTCCGGCGGAAATCTGTGCTTCCAATATTTTTATTATAGTCTTTAGACTAGAAACCAGAAGCTTAATCATCAGAGCACAGCAGGGGCAGGAACAGATGCAAAACCAGTCATTCATTACTAACACACTGTGAACATCACACCATTTTCCAACAATCAATCGCCGTATCATCTTTTCAATGCTAGAAACAAAGACTGTAGAATTAAGAGCCAATTACTATCTTGAAGACCACAAAGAATTTAATGTCTTCATTTAATGCGTAAAATGATACAAGAATAATAAAAGAGAAAACATCGTAAACATTTCTGTAAAAATAAATTAATCACTTTACATAACCATCTACCTAAGACTTTTTTTATTTTAAATTTGCAGCCTCACCTTCTCCTTCTGTTTTGTTTGCTTTGGCTGGAAGCAATTTCACTCCCAGTCCGACCAAATGTATTTTCACATTGCACTCTCTCAGGTCGCCGCACTCTTCTCAACAAACACTACACGCTAGACACAACTCCAGTCCAAACCATCTCTCCTTGTCCTTGAAAAATACTTCTAGCTAAAACTATTTTTTAGCCCTCCTGCTCCTGCATACTCAACTCCCCGTCATGTCAGCAGGTGTTTCATTACTTTGGCTTATGCCATGCCATTACTTAACTACAAGCTACTGACAAAGATAAGCTAAGATGTCATATTATTTAGCCATCTACCTTGAAAATATTATTAGCTCAGGTGCATGGTGCATTGCCAATAAACACTTAAAAAGTATTCAAAATTGCGTATAATTTTAAATAAAATGATGTTGCAGTTCTTTTTCCAAATTAATATGCCATTTCTGTTAAATATCAATATGTTTTTAAAGATACTGATAAAGACATAGCAGGTTTTTTGCTTTCGTGTTGCAGGTAGAAATTAATAATTGTACATATCCCTGCTTAAATGGAATGACCATTTCGTGTTTCTGCATGGGAAATTGGTAATTAGTGCGAATGTCATGTATAATCAATATGACATACTTTGTAGCAAAAGATTTGCTCGTGCCAACAGTGCAGTGTTATCTTTTAAGCTAAGATGTCATATTATTTAGCCATCTACCTTGAAAATATTATTAGCTCAAGTGCCAGGTGCATGGTGCATTGCCAATAAACACTTAAAAAGTATTCAAAATTGCGTATAATTTTAAATAAAATGATGTTGCAGTTCTTTTTCCTAATTATTATGCCATTTCTGTTAAATATCAATATGTTTTTAAAGATTCGTGTTTCTGCATGGGAAATTGGTAATTAGTGCGAATGTCATGTATAATCAATATGACATACTTTGTAGCGAAAGATTTGCTCGTGCCAACAGTGCAGTGTTATCTTAATCTTAAATTAAAATGGAAAAGCCATGTAAACGCATTTTGTAACATGAGTTTATCAATCATGAGATGGTATATTGGTGCTAAATACGATAATAAGGAGATATTAAAATGTAAAGCTTTGGATGAGATTAAAATTATTTAGGTGGGTGAACGAAATTATACAATCAAAATAGAATCGACCTTGGATGCTGTAGAATTTCTCACAGAAATGTCATGTTGTTACGTGTTAAAGCGTCGCAATCGAAGGAATAGTCTTAATTTGAAGTCCAATCGTAATCTGCGAATCTGAAATACTGCCATAGTATTTAGGAACAGGAAAGTAAATATATTAGTACCTACGGCTGTCAGCTTTATCGAATACATTATTGCACAATAGTTAGATAATCTGTACAATAGAAAGGATAGATAATCTCCATCCTTAATCCTTGAAGTAATACATAGGTAAATTACATAGTATTCTAGTAATTCCACACGTGTCGTCTGTATCGCAGTTCCAAGCACATAGTATATTGAAATGGAAGCAGGGTGGATTCTTGGAAGGCAACGGAAAATAGCTCGACGAGTATATATGCTCTTTTCATAAATACTTAAATCAAAATCATCCGACATTTCCTTAGGAAGAATGGAAATCCATAGGTGTGCAAAAAGGAAGCCTTTCATTTTCTGGATTGGGATATTCATTCCATTCTACCGAAGGCGAGGAGTAATGTAAAGGAAGTCCTGGAACAGGATGCCAGACAAATGATATTCACATCTTTTCTCCCACGATACATCTCATGTATGTATCCAGACATAGTCACCACCTCCCTGGATTCCAATGCTAAGTGAACGAACTCAATTGAATTCCAGTACGAAATATTAAAAATGTGAAAATAATATGCTCATACCATGCATAATTCACATAATAAGAGCCAAGCACCGTAATTCAGTTTTAAAAACCTCGGATTCCAAATCCAAATTAGAATCCCGAGTCTTAAAGACTGAGGATGAAAAAACTATTTGAAGGAAATGGCTTAGAGAGGGAACTTACGGTAACTACACATCCGCATCCATTATATATCGTGAGTCTCTCTTGAAAACGAAGATTTTCCATTGCCACCAAGGGAAAAGAGAGTTGAAGTCGAAATTATATATATATTATGTGTGTAGTAGTAACTGTAGTATGATCACTATCCATCTCATGTCATGGCTTACTCTGGATTTCCCTTGTCATGTCCTTAACGCAACTCGACCCACATAAAAAGATAAGAACGTCCTGTCATCAAAAATAATGTATGGGCATATAGCTGCATACACGATTACATTGTGTAGCACAGTACGTTGCAATACGTAAGTAAGTACGATAACCCTTCAATGTTACAAAAAATCTATATTTTTTAAAACTTTGTTGAAAGATCCATAAAAATTATTACTACAAACTATTGGAAATATTTTACGATTAGACATAGGTAGGTGCAAACAGTTTTGTTTTTCACTTTGAGTATTTTAATGCACGCAAACTGACATAGAGGAATTAAAAAATCCTGTTTTCCAATTTTCATTAAAAGGAATATACATCTTTTAAAAGCTATAATTCTTTATTTGCATTCAATTTCACACCTTTTCTACTTGTTCTCTGTTTAAATCTCTAAAAACAGAGAATTTTCGATTTTAATGTTTGAAATATTGGGAACGTAATATACAATCTGCATGCTATTTATATCCACAGTTAGGTGAAAGATATTTGAAGTGTAAAGAAATTGTCAAAGTGCGTCAGGACCACGTACATCCGGGCACATGAGTCTACTCAACCAGTGAACTGCGGAGTGTGGCAGAGGATCAAAAGTAACTATGCGTTATTCACAAAAGAATGCGGCTAAAATGAGGTAGAACTTTTATACTATTGGTATTCCTATGGAGTAACCTAAATTGGAGTGGAAAATTCTACTTGTACAATAAGTGCATGAGTTTCCTATTTATGTCTATAGAAGTAGTCTTCGATACACAGCTAATAACTACACTACAGCACGCGTTCAGAGAATAATGCACTTTCGAAAATTCAATTATTCCATGCAAAAATATGCTTAAACATTATCAGACCAATGCCCACAGTATTGTAAGTTGGATTAATTATTTAAGTCCCTCGAGTCGAGATTATCTTCTACGTTTGCTTTCCATTGATGTAAAACAATCTATATCTACGATTGTTTTCTCTTTAGAACATCTTCGAAACATAAGAGTAGATTACCTATATTTAGTTATGATGACTGTAGATCACGGTATTGAAGCTGTTTATATTTAGTTAGTAGAGATATTGTTTCTATCAACTGTTTTTGACGTAATACACAGTACCACATCAGAAAGCAAATTAAAAGCAGATATATAAATTCATTCGTTAACAATAGAGCTAGAATAAACATACCAATTAAAGATTATGGAGCCATAATTTAAGAGAAATTATATTTTAAACAAACACAGTAACTTGATCGAGTGATTTTATTGGCAATATGTATCGAATTGTATGCAGTCCGCCAGTCGAAAAACCAATTACATTGTACAATGTTCCTGGGGAAAAATAATCTTGCTGTTGCCATTTTTAAAATAGTTTCATTTCGATTGATGACTGCAATTGCATAGAAGTCGTGAACAGCCATAATAATTATTAGAAAACGTTTTCAACTTGTTTGTTTTCCTTTTTTGAGCAGTACATATGATTCGTAGCAATGTAAGCACTTAGTCAGCAACAAATAAATAAAGTCAACATTTGCATGGGCAAAGACATAAGTGGACGTTCGTACATTTTCCTCCTTTATGGTTGTTCTCCACATGTTATCAACATATTATGATATTAATTATTAATTGTATACCTAAATGCCGGAAAATGATGTCTGCATAAATCATTCCCTTTAATTTATGTTACCTATAGTATTTAAAATTTACATGAACTTTAGAAGTACAGCGAAACAAGCAACTGCAGTCAAAACCCAATCATCAATCAAAACAAAATCCACAGATTCAGGAATTTGATGTGGGAAGCAAAATTAGCCCCACGTGACAATTATTTATATCTTATGCCGATTCATCGTTTACTTATCATGAAATTCGAACGTACACATGTAGCAAAGCGTGGGTTGATAAAAAATTACAGCGTAAGAAAAACCATTTTTAGTTTTGTGCCTTTAGATTGAAGTAGTCTTCGGAATTGAAGTATAGTACAGGCCACGAAAGTTAATAAATATTTGATCAGACAATGTCAACATTTGTGTAGATTAACATCATAAGGATTAAGAATGTCGAGTAAATAATAATAAATCGCAGTCATTGTTTCTGGATGGACACAAGGAAAGTAAACAGGAAGACAAAGTCCTTAGTCCTTTACTACTTTATTTTGTTTCTGTTCGTGACTGTACACGAAAACAAAATATCATACAACTTCGGGGGAACGTGATCCTGTAAAATGTAAATAAATTAGCAGTAGCTAAAATGAATAGCAATTAAAACCACTCACGCCCTTTTGTGAAGTAATATATTTTATGGTGTTATCAGCTCTTTCGCCGACAATTCAGAATTTAGACAAAACTCCTATTTTAATTTCCATTTGTCTCACATTTATTACTTCGTTTTGATGCTGATAGCATTTGTTGGCTAATCTTTGACGTTATTTTATAAATCTTTCAATATCTAAATGAAATGCCGTCACTGTAATTTCAGATGAGTGGACGTAAAGCAAATTAGCGGACGTGAATGTGAATGTAAATTGAATGGACGTATAACATATTATTGTATAGCTTTGAATTACGAAAGACTACTATTATTTATGTATTGAAGTTGAATACTAAGATGAATGAATGTGTTATGATTGTAATATCGATAAACACATTAAGGTTTTTGTTTACTAAGGTTAATGATACTTTCCAGTGGAGCATAAATAATAATATTAATTTCATATCTGCTTTATTCCTGATTCCTTATTACACAAAGAGGTAATTTAATTAAAATTGGCTTAATAACAGATTTATTAATTACTTTCCATGTCCTTTTCAGGTGCTTTTCTGTGGATTGCAATGGATAATTACAATGAATTAATGGATTTCAGTAAACATTTATCTTGCAATGTGGGATATGTGAATGTGTTTCTTAGACTGTGAGTACCTAAATGTCAAATTGAAACTCACCACCCAGTACAGCACAGAGATGATCTCCGTAAAGTATAATTACATCTCAAATTAATCA
>JABASI010004546.1:0-13877 GCA_019776505.1 Tomocerus nigrus | reverse complement strand
CCGTAACTTCTCCTTTCGTTTTACACTAGCAAACACTCGTTTTTCAGCACCTGTATTTCACCCCTCAGAATCTCCCTATGGAAACGCCTTGGTTTACTCCCATTTCCAGTATAACAAGATACGACAATACAGCAGTATTACAATCTCATAAATCTCATTGGCAATTAGCAACATAGATTTTTGGAAAAATTGTCACTGCCCTTTACAAATTCAATAAATAATTGTTTTCACAGTTATATGGAAAGAGGGGAGAAGATCTGTGGTTCTTTACAAACACCTTCCGGTTAGCATAATTTTACTTTATGTAAAATGTCAGCATTTGTAGCCGTGTTTTTGGAAAACTTGCTGAAACATGCGAAATATAGTGAGGGGTAAACGTTTATTTAAGAAACTGAAACTGTGCTAATTGCGCAAGGGGTACCTAAGATTGCAATAATTAGCTACTTAATAAGATGATTCCGATTCACATGAATTACATTTTCCTCTACTCCTTCTATCGGCAAATATGAGTTAATTAACACGATGTGGTTTGAAAGCATAGGGTGTTAATATATAGGCCTTTGTGCTAGCGTGATTTTCCAAATTTTCTAATAGTATTTTGTATTCTGTTTATAGTGAAATAACAACTTTAGTGATTACCGCGATTTATTATCAACCATTCTTGGACGAAAATCCAGTGTGATTTTTTTTGAAGATTTTAAGCAGTCACCTTCAGACTTCATGCTTCTTCTGAACAAACGCTGAATATAGCTGCGATATAATATACAAAGTGTTGGTAAGTAGCTTCATCAAGCCATAGCAGTATCGTCATTGTAACATTTTCCACACTCTACTTCCGAAACCCACCCCACCAAATGTCATCTGAAATAAGTAACTGTACCTTACATTGAAGCTGATGTGAATGCATAATATGCATGCACTCTACCCTACGTTCAAAAAGATGAAATTTTGATTTATACGTCAGTGATTTCTAGTGTGTGTGTCGATGCGAACCTATAAGATTTTGTACTGTTCATTTTTAGGTTTAATAAGAGTGCCGAGTGCCGAGTGCTGAAATGTGAAGTGATACTAATTCTAACTGTTGAAGATGTGTGCTCAAAGTTCACATGCCAGAGCCCATTAAGACTTACCTACCTATGTGCATTCTGAATTCTGAGTGATGATTCATAGTTCATATCTTATTCAGGATAAATTGCACCAATTGAACGCTCGGTTTCCAGTTGCGAGTGAGATAATACTAAGAATTGTTTACAGCACGTGTTGACTTCGATTTGTCATTAAAGGAAGGAAGAACCAGTTGGCATTTTTGCAGTTGATAGACGATGCTCCGACGAACTGAAATGGAGCAGCATTAGATGGGCGAATTGCTGTGCTTTCTCATGGTCTTATCTTTGTATGAATCAATTCAAAATTCACTATTCTTCTTGAAGACGTACTACCACTTTTAATTGGATTGTAAGATTGTAACGATAAGTTTGCACTGTTATTTTGCTCCCAGTCGCCGTTCACTAGGTAAGAAATCAACAAATTAGCTCTTATCATCTTAATAACAATTGCTTTAATTATCTCTTATGTGAATACCTATAGAAATCTAGTTATAGTTATTAAGGAGTCAAGCGCTCAAGCGTACAATATTATAATGCACAAATTCACAAACTAAAGCTAAAACTCTGCAAAGTTATTGTTCTTGTGTAGGTTTATTTATTTACCCGTTTACCCCTTCAGACGAGCGCGAGGGTATCTTATAGAGTATAGTGCTCTTGTTTACAGTTGATATATTGTAGAAGATAAATCATAAATCAAATCACTCGGTCAAAATAATATATAACGATGATGTGGTAGTGAGTAGTGACTAGTGAGTGCAGTGGTAGTTGTGATTTTGTGATTCTAGTGATACAGTGATAGGAACATGAATGAGTGCTATGAGTCTATGAGAATGAGTACAGTCAAATACAGAAATAAATATCAACACGTTGAGACGGCGTTACTGACCGATCTGATCTAATTGTTATGTGTAGTTTTGTGTATTGTCGCAATCACACAAAATGACTATGTACATATTATATAAAATTATCGCACTGAGTATTGCCAGTGCCACTGCCAGTATATTCTATGAATATTATTCATGCAATGAGAATGAGACCAGTCGCATACACTAACAAACATTGATATTTTATTATTGGTTGAGTTGAAGTTGAATTTAGTTCTAGAATATTGTGTACATAATATCACGGTTCTTGAATTCCAAATACCCAAATTACAGTTACAGAGAGATACTATTGGCCTGAATAAAAATATAAGCGAGCCTAGTGTTTTCAATATGTTATAAATATTATAAATAATGTTACATAATACATATTCTAAAATGTGTTTACATTTACTGCTTGCATTTTTCTATTAGTCATCAAATCATCACATTACTCGTCATTGTCGTCTCATGCACATAATAATAATATTATAATATTCGTGCTGCAATGCAATGTATGTAGCTATGTGGGCGAAATAAGGATATTACCATTGTGTATAACATTGTGAGTATATATCTGTAATGTGTGTGATTATTTCTGGTATATGAGTAATCATCATCTTTCCTTTTACTGATGCGATGGTATGATCAAGTATGATGCTACTCATTGCCTGCCAGAATCCTCCAACGCTGATGACGTAATTGTTGTGATGGCGTATTTTTTATGTTTGTAAATGTTAGCAATGACGAATTCTATTTACTGTCACTGTTTATGTTACTATTATTCTTCAGTGTCTGTGATACTGAGCGAACTGTTTGGACTTGAGATTTTTTAGTATGGTTGCGACTTCCATTGGGACAACATAATTATTATAAGTAGTTCTAAGTTAGATATATATACTCTATGGCTATATCAATAACACTGTGAGGTGGAACTGTGGCTACACTGATAGTATAAAAATTATTATCTGTTATACTTATACAAAAAATTCAAAAAGAATTTGAAACCTATACTATATATAGCCTATGTATTTTTGCTTCTGAGTGAGTGATTCTCTGGCGAATCGATGTTTTATACTTTGTTCACCTCCAAAGTTCGTGCCATATTCTATATTGTGTGTGCTCTTCCATTGTTCCAGGTTCATTATTTATTGCAATTTTTTGCTTGTATTAGCATGTGTATATTCTTTCTTTATTTCTTTCTCGATATACAGTTGGTATAGGTGCTTTGCTTTCTCATAATATTAGCGATATTTTTAAGATATTATTTAACATTGCATTTGTAGAAATTAGTGCTTTTATACTCCAGTAGTAAGTTAAGTCATAAATAAGTAGTATTTTTGTGTTTAAAGTAAATAACTAAAATTATTATGGAATGAGTAAAATAATGCTTTTATCAGTCCAGTGTGTCTTGATAAGTTATTAGTTATATGACAAACTTTTTATATCAAGAAAGCATAAAGGCTTGAGTATTTTTTCATTTTTTACCAAATACATAGAAATAGTTTTGCCTTGTGCTTATTAAAATCGATCAGTAATGTACCTTTTTGGCTTGTGAGACTTATTTTACCGAATCAAGAATTAAGGAATGTAGAATTTGTGTTTATCTGCTCTATATTTACGTACAATGTACCTTTATAGTTATGCTATAATATCATTTAACGTACACGATGTAAATGTAATTGTAAACAGTAAGTATAACATAACCAGTCATTTCAGGTATACGTAACATAAACATATAAGTTATAAGTTTCATTTCGTATTCAACTATTATTCCATGTGATGCAAATACATATTATGTCTGTTTCTGTATCATTATATGTATGAGGTAGCCAATTGGAAAACTTTTATTTTTATATAAATAATGGTAATGGTAATGCTATTTATGCTATACACATGAGTTCACATAAGGAAATTATTGTCTTTGGGAAGTAAAAGACATAAAAGGAAAATCATTGCTGTTAGGAATTAGGAACAAAATTAGAAATGTTATTATTTTCGGAACTAAGTGCAAAGTTTGTGCAAACCAAGAGTTGGGAGTTATGCTTTGCCCTTTATAGCACAAGCACAGTGCAAATACTATTTCAAAACCGGACTAAACATTCAAATGTTCCTTATCTGGCAACACTACTTAATCGTTTTAATCTAAGCAGTGTGTTGTAATTTAATTTTATTGAATCGTTTCTGATATAAAGCTTAATATAATGAAGAGGGCGGGATAGGACGTACGTAAATAATTATAATTATGGTTTGAACATTTGAATAATTCAAAGAGGATGATTATAAATGGTAAATAGTAACGTGCATATTTGACGCATGACGCGTTACTTAATTTACAGCAGTGTTTATCCTCATTTTATTTGAACTTTTGTCAGTCAAATGAATGTGAAATTATTAAAGCAGCAACAATATCGTGCACCAGGCTTGTTAATAACTGAATAACTTATAAAGTCCTTTTTCTAAAATGAAACACATTTGAAATGATTAGTGCAGTAAGCAGAAAATCATTGTACCTACTATGAATAGTAATGTAGTAAGTACCTACTTAAGTGGTATAAAATTAGTTATATTATAGTATCACGAGTAATAAAATATGCACTTTAAATGTACAAATTCACTTAAATAGATACTATAATATACTATGCTATAGTGATGGTACACTAAATTAGAGGCATATTACTACATGCACACATGCATACCTATATATTCATTTACATCATTCATTCAGCCAGGTCAGGTTAATCTTGTACTTATGCTGTGTTATATTAAGTAATGTCTAATTTGAAAATGAGGAAAATGATTTGCTGTATTATTTTAAAATAAATAGCAAAGAGGAGTAACTATTTGTAGAAAGATCGTTGTATGCTCTATATACCTAAATAGACCAATTACCTACCTAGCAAACTAACTAACTACACACTACACAACTAAACTAAAACTCACTGCACTGTATATGTAGTAAAAATTGACACATGCACACATGGGAATGGAGATAAGAGAAACTACTCGAAGTAAGGTCAAGTAAAAAGTGAGATTAACGAAGCACACAGATATCTATTTATGTATGACTTTACGCTAAGTTGGATTTAGATGTAACGGTAATATGAATTGTAAAATGTAATTCAGCAGAGTAAGTAGTAAAGAGTACACGTTTAATTCATATGGTACATAATGTAAATATATACGTGATAGGTTGTACAGTACTTATACAACTAACTCTAGTACAATGTTACTAAGTCCTAAGTCAAGTATCTCCAATCTCCACTGATTAGTTAGTACTTTAATATAGTCAGTAGCTCTCTGGTGTGTGTAGACATACAGATGTGTATTTAATATGAAGCATGTATATGGAATTGTGTGTGATTGTGCATTACTTAACACGTTAATTATTGTAATTGACTTGTTGTTATAGGATGGTGGTATTATCAGACAAGACTGACTATGGAAGCTTTGCAGAGCCGTCGTCTTCAGGAATTCTTGTAGTTGGTGGACCCGGTGGGACTGTCAGTCATCACATTAGTGGCTCAAGTCATAGTATCCCAAGTATTCGCAGCAACAATCAGAGCAGTAATAGCAACAGCCTTAGCTCCGTGATTAGTGTTGGTGGTGGAGGAGGAAACATCAGTGGAGGCGGCGTAGCTGGGGGTGGTGGCGGCCTCAGCCACATTGGGGGCAATAACAATAACATTATAATCAGCGGCAACAGTGGTAGCAATAATAACAGTGGAAGTGGCTCTATAACTGGATCCGTAGGACCGAGCCCCAACGTCCATTTGGGATTGGGCCTGGAATTAGGACTAAGTCTTGCGGCGGGATTAAGTCCTACTCAGAGTGTTTCTTCAGCCGCTGGAGAATCTCAAGGAGGAGGAAGGGAGATTGGGAAAATTCGTAGTAGCAGTAGGGACAATTCGGATAAAACTACTGCGACTTCTAATCATCTTACCATTACTGGTGCTCACAATCATCCTCATCTTCGACACACTAGTAATAACGTCAACAATAATAACAATAATCATCATAATAACTCACAAGTCTACTCAACTAGTTCAAGTCCAATGTCAACCAACAGTGGAGATCTTTTATATCAGCGCCTGCCTTTACTTCAGGAATGTGAAAATGGAGAATGGGCCGATCCTGATGGGGGTCTTGAAATATCTTCAGAAGTACCATCAGTAAGTATTTTGCCTTTTTTGTTTGATTTAATTAACTAATATGAAAAACATAGGTCTTTAGGTCATCAGCTAAATGACATAAATGCCATTGATTGATTTGGCTAATTACAATTAAGCGGTCTGCACTCTGCACTTTTAAGTCTCACAAATACGTTTTCTTATGATACACAAAACTTACTTTGTCTTGCCTACTTAATGATTTATATTTTATTACTTTCAACTTTTATATAATGCGTTGATACTAGTAGAATACTTGGTTCCGTCTTCCGTCTCCTTCCTTTCTCCGTCATGGACATTTTCTTTATCTCAAAGGTTGAAGTCTGCTAGTACCTACCTACTGTAAGATTATTGTACTTAATTGTACAGACTTGCAGACTTCAAAGTGCTATAGTTATAGTTTAACATTGACTTTTTAAGTGGACAATACGGTACAGTCTATTCTATACCATTTGTAGTTCAAAATTAGAAGTAGCAATATTTAGAAATCGACATGACATCGTGCGTTCGTATCGTACGTAATGGTTTATAGTTCTTAGTAGCATGGTCCGCTTAGATGATAGACCAGTAGAATTTATTAGACTATACAAGTATCTCGTATTGCCCATTGATCAAATAGTTGTTTTCTTGTAAAGGAAATACAGACAGGAAAATGGCAAATAATTTATGATGGCATGTATAAATAAAGTCTGTGTTAGTGTTACTGTCAAAAGCAGACGATGTTCTATGAAGTTGTGGCTTATGTGGAATAGGGAAATGGGAATTCCTTCTTTGGATGTAGGTAAATATTATAGTAAATAATAGTAATTAATACCTTTAGTAATGAAGTACACACTTAACTTAATTCAACATTCCAGTATCTCTCTCTGGTAGTCTTTTATCGTTATTACTCTTATTACGTTGTAGTTACGAATGACGGTGACAGTCCTGACGGAGCAGACTATAACTTAAAAATACGGATTATTTCATGTAGTTTCCTCGATGGCGACATAAAGCAGGAATGAATTGATTCTAAATCCACCGTCCATTAATAATGGGCTGATAATTTACGAATAGCAGTTAGTGATGGCAATGCAATGATACCGATATGCGATATAATAGCAGTAATATTAATAATTATGTTCCTATTTTAGAGTGTTAGTACTTATACAAGAAAGAAGCCTAATTTATCTGCTCTATGTAGCCGAACATTCATTCGTTGTATTATAGGCATTACTTTTCTTCTACTATTATCGTAAAATGTTTCCTTAACCCTCGTACTTTGAATTGAACGAGTCAAGGTAAAATATTTGACCTTCCTACTGCTGTATGTTAATAATGGTCAATGATTCATTAACAAGTATAAAAAATCACAATAAAATGTAAATAAATGTTGTAATACATTCTATATTAGTCAATTAGTCAGTCAGGCCTAGGTTTCCCGTTTCCGTTAGGACTCGGACTGTTAAAAAATCTACACTGTTTTACAAAAAGGATAATGAAACTTTTATTACATTGCCTACTACTACCTACTACTACAAATATTATATCATCCATTCTACTTATCCTGCTTGGCTGGCGGTTCCTAGTTCCTACTACTGAATCAATTCGTAGAAAATAACAGCAAGCAGCACAAATGGAGATAATTTATTATTTACTTACTTCTGTTAATTAAGTTACAGATATTAAATATTGTTTTGATGTTATCATTGTCAATATTGTTTAGGCATACACAATAGTAGCACTGCACTGACCGAGATAGTATTACGGCTTGAAGGGAAGACCGGGAAGGGGCATGAGATAACTACTGCTATGGCTTATCAAATACATTAATTTTGTTCAAGGAATTTTCCTTATTTATTTATTTTGTTCACTACCTGTACACAGCTGCCTGGCACGGCACAAATAATACGCATTATCGTTCATGTACAGTGAATGTGGGTTGTAATTTTATTCAGAGGAAAAACGAAAATTTTGTTCTATTGTGAAGCAAGCAGTTGTACTTATTAAAATTAAACGGATTGAAATGATATTTAAATTGGTTGTCATTATGCGTGCTGTTATTAACACTAAAATGTGAAGCCTAAATGACTGTTGTCCAAGCTGTTGTCATTTTCATACGTATTCATTTTACATAATAATAGGAGAAAAAGGGAAAGGGTATTTTGACGTGTATAGAAGTATTATCTTTTGCGTGAATTTACGTAATTAATTATAAAAGTCCAAAACCATATCTCCTTAGTGTGACTTTGGTGATGAGCTTTTATGTCGTCGTTCTCTTCTCGTTTTGCGAAACATGTCAACGCCCCGACAATCGCCGCCCCAATTAGGTGTGCCGTGTGCCCTGTTTACACTGTTATGTAAAGGGTAAAAAAGTATAAATATTAGCGATTGGTATGTTCATCATCTTGTGATGTATATGTTGTTTAGACTTTAGACTGAACTACTTAGCTGCTAAACTTAATCTTATATTATATCATAAAAATAATGATTTTCTTTCTTATGAGTTTCAGTATATAGTTCCAATCTTCCAATTCAATGTTGATATAAATGTATGAATGTATGCAAAACCATGCATCTAAATATGATTGCTAACTGCGCCGCAATTACTATAATTACGAAGCGAAATAAAACTATATGGATTGATTTGATATATTATCGAATCATTTGGAAGAGAAAAGGAAAGCGACACATCACGATATGGGAATCGGAAATGTTTGAAGTATAGCTTTTTCCGGCTTTCTCCAAATCAAAGCGGTTAAAACTGAAAATATAATATGTGAGAGTGAGATGTATTGTATGAATGTATGGTACATGCATATTGCATAGGGAGTTACATGACAAGTGTAACTAAATACGACATGGTTTTATCAAATACCTAGTGTAGTATTTTAAAAATGAAATTAATTGATGCCATGTCAATTCTGTGGATGGAGTAGGTTAGTAGTCTTAGTAGGCATTTATTCCTTTGTGAATTCGTGAACTTTTCGCTGGTCCCGCTAGAGAAGTAGTCGCGTAAGTGTTTTAGATAGATACTTGCGTCAGTATTTCTGAAGGTACTGAAAGAGAAAAGAAGAAGCCGTAACAAACAACGTCAAACAAAGATAGTTAGATAGTCGTTGCCATTTAGAGAGGATTGATAGATTGTGCAATATCGTTAGTGAAGTCAAACATGAAAGCAAAAGTATCTGTCGATCTCGATAATGTGGAGTTTATTTCAAAACGCGAACACGAACTTCACGAACGAGAAAATAAAGAAGGGCTAACTGAAATAAATGGATGTTAATATCATAAAAGATATCATAACATAATATCAAGTAGTTTGCTCTTCCTATTCCTGATAATAATGGAAATATAATAGCAGTGGTTGCAGCCTGAGTCTTCTGCCCTATGTATTTGATTCACATGATTCCTAATTTTCATGATGGAAAGCTCTTTGTCATTTAATGGAGTCGGAAGGAGATATGTATGTAGTAAGGAGCCAAGCCACAGTCTATTGATTTCATTTCTTTTGTGGCCATGTAGTATTATGCCGCTAATAATACTGGGAGTTCTTAAAATGTAGAGCAACTAAAAGTGAAGGACAAGACAGGATAGAAGATAAAGGTCATGTGGATACGTAGCATTATACCTACCTACATTATTATTAGGTAGCTAGCTAACCCCTAACCCATACGGCCTAAATAGATAATAATAGTATTATATCTGTATGTGATGTGAGATGTGTGGGCCCTTTGCCCAAACAAATTGTCTACTAAATCATTTTTTTCCACTCATCCTCATTTTGTACACAAAGTCAAGTAGTCAAGTTATGTATGTATGACTTATATAGATAATAATAAATGTCTGAATGCATAAAGGGCGGATATATTTAGCCTATATAAGCGTAATAACAATAGTAATAGTAATAGCGAGAGAAAATTATATGAATATTATACTGTGAAGCGAAAGGATTTTCTGTAAGTGGAAAAATTAACCCTTAAGAAAATTTATCTATCAGTGAAATGGGGGAAACTAATGGCAAATGATAATGATTCCACTGGCAGTGCTAAAAGTAGATAGTTCGGAATGAGAAGCTAAAAAGCTGCAAAAACCCAACCCAAATGTCTGCAAATCGGAAAGTAGGGATTTTCCTATAAAATCTGGCACTGACTCCCACATAAAAGATAAAAACTACGTTTTACGTTTCTATTCTTGCCTCCGATTCTTTTCAGGTCGTTTGAACAGCTCTTCCACAGCTTTCTACTATTGACTCTCTACTATATAGCAAAGTGTCTTATTTTCTCTGCTCTTTTCTGACTGGGTTTATAATATAGGGATACAATTTGTAGTTTGTTGTTGTGAAGGATTTAATAAAATAGCAGCTTCTTCTCGACTTTTCTACATTCCGCATTCCTTGAATGAATCCCATTGAGATTGCGATAGTGAGATGTCTTGCTAATATTATTACTTTTACTTGATTGACGAGCAAGACGTAAAATGGATTTCAGGGATTTTGCTATTTTCATTCGTTTGCATGATAGGAAACTTGCTTTACATCCTATCTCTCTGGAATCTGTCTGCAATGTACTCCAATTGAATCTAGAGCATTAGCATTTGAGTTGGCTTTGCTGGACACACCTTGTTCATGAGAGTTATTTATGGGCAATGATTTCCAGCAATTGCAACTGTGAACTATTTCTAGATAGGTTTTACTGTCTCTTTCCCCCATAAATATTTTCTCCTTTTATTTTTTACATTCTACACGGGCGTTACGTACACTGTTACAACTTATAATCCTTTTAGCGTATTTCAGGACCCTGAGCGATGGTCCATTGTAGCCTTGATGTTCTTTATTGTCTTACGTCAGAGTACTTTAGGATAGACAATTATTTTATCACTTTCGCCCTGACTACTTTGGAAAATAACAGAAAACATACATTGTATGATTGTATGATACAGTGCATGCGATCCTATCGCTTTTAGTACATTTATATAAACCAGTATTTTACAGACATCTATTGATTTGATTGTATTTACAGATGTATGTGAGCTCTTCGTTAGTAAGCAAATGTTATTTTAGTACTTATTTGCATGAAAATGTAAGATATGAATATATATTGAACTTGTACATGATTTCCGGTTTATCGCCTATAAAAGGACTTAAATTATGACCATGATTCATTAATATGACTTAGCATATTATTATTTTAGCTGTGGGTGTAATAGCAAATGAAAGAGATAAAAGGAACCCTGCTGGTTCTTTACGTAAACAGGAGAATTATAATTTTCTATAATGCATATGCATTCCTGGAGTACACCAGGCCTCGGCCTCGGATCAATATTTTCACTGCGACTTCCGAAAACAGTGCAACGCAGTCAGTCAGAAGAATTATGAGTCCTTGATTTCGTTTTATGCAATGCATGCTGTGATGAAATGTAGATGTTCTAGTGCTAGCTTTTAGTGAACTTTTATCGTGTAGAAAACTGCATGCGTGTTATAGTTCGTGTAAGACTTCATTAAAAAATTTCCCACCAACTAACTCTTATTTTTGAAAGTTTTTAACTGTTTATGTTTCATTTCATGCGTTCTCCCATATCAATGAAAGGATGATAACCTTTGTCATTTTTATGCAAATAGTTTCTTATAATTAAATTAATGTCAACTAACCATGCAAATACTAAAGGGTACCTATTTCATGATGTCGCGACGCGAGACTGATTACATAATATTTTTGACTGATCCACCCCTACTACTACTACTACTACTGTTACTGCTTTTATTTTGTTTTCACATTTTGTTCTCGAATGGAATGCAGAATTCTGAGATTTTCAATAATTTCTCCGATTTAAATAAATTAGAATTAGATTGTTTGTTTGGGTTGAGAAAACATAGTCAGAGACTGAGAATGTTACTGCAAAAATAACACCACATCAAAAGTTGAAAGTGTATTGTAGTTTAAAAATGACGTAGTTTCACAGGGTAGTATAGTATGAGTAAGTATTATGTAATAGTAAACAGATTTTGCATAATCATGATTAGAAAATTAAATTTTAGGTCAGATGTGTCTCTATATTTAAATGGGACATGTTTCAATGTGAGAAGTTTTCGTGGCTGTAACTTTTTATTGTTGACTGTGCGTTTCGCGTGGGCAAATTCTCAGATGTTTTCCGAAGACATTGTATGTTTATTATGCATTAAGTGGATGTTGTGGTTGAAAGTGGGTGGATGGTGAATAGAATAGAGATGCTAATATTATTTTGTTTTTGTTTTTTAGGAGCTGAAAAGAAGTAGAGGGGCTGTTAGAATAGATGTTCCAGCCTTATTGCGTTCAGATTCAGAACAGTCAGTTGTATCGCTCAAACGCTTTCCAAAGGAGAAGAAGAAGACTTTACTGGCATTTTTGCTGTTATGTTTAAATTTTGTTTTGGCCACAGTGTCCTTATCGTTAACACATGACAGTGTTCCAGATCGTCCATCCACTTCCAGATTTCGTTCTAGATAAATTGAATGCACAGGATTGGTCTCTAGATGTGTCTGAAATACTCATTATGATTTCCACTGCGACTTGTTTCATCGTAATGGTCCTTCATAGGCACAGGTATTTACTTACACCGTAATAGCAAATAAGTCCTAATGCTCTATGAACGTTCATATATTATTCATGATTGATTACATTTCAAAGCACTAATGGGCAGTTGACACGTATTAATTAATCTGTTGGTTTTCTATGTAGGTGGATTGTGTTTCGACGTTCTTTCTTAATTTTGTCCGTATTGTATTTGATGCGGTCGGTGACGATGTACGTAACAGTTTTGCCAGTTGCCTCATATACGTACAAATGTTCTCCGAAATCCAATTCCACGACTATATTAATGGTGGCCAAGAGAGTCATTCAGCTTGTTAGTGGCTTTGGTTTATCTATCAATGGTCAACACACATTTTGTGGGGACTACATTTATTCCGGTCATACTGTTATATTAGTTACAGCATATCTTCTAATTCAAGAATGTAAGTTGCCACTTTTTAATGCTAACGAAAATTCCCTGTGCTCGTGATTTTCAATGAATGCTTAATAAATGTGTCGGATTTCTTTGCAGATACACCAAGGAGATTAGTTTTGGTGCATTGGGCGTCCTGGTTGACAAGTCTCACGGGTATTGTGATGGTATTAATAGCTCGTGGACACTACACTATTGATGTTCTTATTGCCTATTATGCAACGACTAGAATTTTTTGGATATATCATACTTTAGCGCATAATCCCCACCTTAAAGTGAGTGTTCATCAAGAAAAATTGATATGCTTGACTGTGCAGCACCTAAGGAAATGTTAAAATGATATTTGCTTGTTTAATTTACAGTATAGTCAAAATTCAAACTATTTATCTCGCATATGGTGGTTTCCAGTTTTCCGATATATGGAAGGTAACGTTGGAGGTGCTTTGCCAAGACAGTACTCTTTCCCCTGGTCTTCCAAACCTCTTCTATCAAAAAGGAACATTTGAGATTATTTGTATGTATGTTATGCGAAAAATATGAGCTCATTCTGCTCATTTATAGAGTAGGATCGGAATATCATCTCTCTGTGTCCTTTGTTCACAGAGGCAGTGCGCAATGCGCAATCGCAGTGGAATCAGATCGCTATGGCCTGGGGAGTGGGGAGGACTGTAGATAAACACGATCCGGCAAAAGCGTGAAGTTGTCCTCCTTCTCCAGGCTTTCTGTATATTTAATTGTCTGCCTGCGACAAACTGTTATTTTGACGTTAATGGCAGCTATAC
>JABASI010004545.1:0-13879 GCA_019776505.1 Tomocerus nigrus | reverse complement strand
GTATTCGTCTGTGTGTTTTGTTTGTGGGTGAGATATGGATAAGCCATGGACAGGACATTGGCAGTCCTGACGCTTCATTGTTTTATGGGATATTGGAGGGAATTTGTGTGAGTGCTTACAATAGTCGAAGATGACTTTCTATAATCAACAAGCAAACATGGAAAGGTTGCATTTAGCCTCATATAAATATACAAGTAAAAAAGTACTAGTGAGATATACTTATCTATTGTCTACTTCTACTGAAGGTACATGGGAAATGTGACACAATGGCAGACTTTTTTACTGTGACACATGTCAGATATTTGTTGTTTTCTGTGATTTCAGTGTCGAATGTGTAAAATAGTTGATAGATTTAAGAAGACATAAGCTTGTGTCAGTTGTAAAGTATAAGTGGGTATAGGTAGGTATGCTTATTTAGGGAACGTTAATAATGCGTAAAAAGATGTCATGTCTCGTGAAGTGAATTGAGATTAGTAATTGAAAGATTTCTTTTTTGTGTGTGTGTTATGTTTCCAGCTGCAACGTAAACGTCATATTGGTAATGATATTGTATGTGTCGTCTTCCTGGAAGCGGATAACACGCCTTTCTCCCCTTCGTGCATCAAGAGTCATTTTCTCCATACATTCATTGTGGTTCGTTCGAGTCCTCGATTCAAGAGGAAACCAACACGCTACGAAGTCTCAGTGATCACGAGGGATGAAGTTGGTGCTTATAAGCCGTACCTTTGGGAACAATCCGTCTTTGATAAGGTAAGACGTGAGACAAAGTTGCTTTGGGAATTCTATTTCCTCTCCTCCGTATGTCTAGACTGTATATAAATATGTAGCCTTTTGTCGTCCTACACATGAAACTATGGCTATTGTGTGAGAATAAGAGCTTAAGATTTCTATGTCCCGGAATATCTCATCAGAAAGCGTCAGCTGCCTTGTAAATGTCTTTTTTACATTATAGTTCGAAATTAGATGTAGCTACTTGTGTGAGAGTGGAAGACAGGAGGGCCAGGGATGGTTGATTTAGATTCTACTAGTAAAATCTAATGTGGTCTCCTAGTGTGTTGTAGATGATTCACAATGGTCATGGAATGGAATCTTTGCACTAAGAGCCCAACTTTCTTTTTTGTCTGTAGTAAGTAAGTCGGAAAGTTATGCTATTGATATTGCTCTTTGTGACATTTTGTATCTTGTGACAGTTATTCTGACTTAACTACCTTACATAATAATGCCACAATACAAAATACTAGTGAAAAGTTCTACTTTATCGTGCATTATATGACAATAAGTATCGTTTCGACCCTTATTCCTTCGTTTCATTCGATTCTACTTATTAGAGTGTAGATAAAATAGAGAGAAATTTATATATCTATGTGTAGTATCTCCAGTTTGATATTTTTTATCTATAGAAAAAGAGCAATTTGCGAGAGTTCACTCGGACAGTTCATTTTTTCCCTTTTTCCCATTGGGAAATTAATTTAGTAGATCTAGAAATGCCTGCCTTCATTTTACGCAACATATTCTGTGCCCTAAATAATTAGTGTTGAGTGATATAGGGGAGCTAAAGAGTTCCTCAGGAAATCCCCATCTGAGTCCTACTACTATAAGCTAATTTATCCTAGAGATGTGTAGAACAATGTTAAAGTTAAAATACAAGATTATACTTAAGATGGATATAATTTAGTGAGAATAAACGCTGTTCGACTAAGGAGGAGGGCTAACTAACTAAGTCTATAATAAACAAGTGACACTTATAGCAAAGTAGCTCAGCTCAATCTATATTAAATACTCTCTGCTCCACTTCATATGCTATTAGTATTCGTGTCACAAACATTTGTTCTTGTTTATTTCTCAGTCTATCATCTTAATCTAATCTGTGATGAAGACTTGAGTCGAGGGAAAAGCTACATCTGTCTGGAATTTATCTTTTTCTGACTCTGATTTATTTTCCACTCGTCTAATTTGTATGCAACTATAGCCCTCTCCTCTCCTCATCTCATTTTCTACGAATGAATATATAAGTGTGGTTGATAAACCAGGAAAACAGTAGCTCTCTGTGGCTAAGTTTCATTATAAATAATTGAAACGAACGTGATTTCCATTACTTTCCTTCAGGTAGACTCTATTCTTCGTGCATTTGACTATTAAAACCACTGGTGCAGCAAACTTCAGTTCATTGGGGAAAAGTTTAGTTCACTTCACTTTCTTTCTTCTATTGATTTATCTCTCTATTTATCTATGTGTACACTTTATAATTATAGCTCTTATAACTTAATTCTAGGTCATCAGGTACAAATAGTTATAATTATTACTTCATGTTCTCTCACAACTAAAGTATAATTAAGCTATACCTCCTTTCATAACCATCCATGATGCATGCTAAAATATCTGATATAGTTTCAAGTGAAGAAAAATCGATTGTTTCCCTATAAATAATCTATTCATTGCAAGCTATGCATTCATTTTTAGCTGTGGATTATTTATTCGACTCAAGGATTTGCAAATAAGTAGAAATAGTTTAATCATTAGTGGATGAATTCTCATAAAAACGTTATTTATACTTTTATATAGATAACCAGAATGAATATGAACTTGATTCGTAGATATTTAAGGATGAGAATGTGTAAGAGTTTTCCTAAAGTTATACTCTGCCACTCAAAACCTTGATGACGTAGAGGACGTAGGCTGCTACGCGTTTTTGTTACAGATTTGCACAAATATTTGTCAATCGTGTGTAACACTTGAAGAAAATTCTACAGGAGGAGCACTTTAATTCTGTTATAATTTGGCGTGCGAGTGAGCAATCTAACTAAGTGCTGAAATGTACGTACGTCATTGTTAAAGTAAAAGTTTGCTTTCTCCTCGAGTAAATAATAAAATTGAGCGTAAATCCTGAAATAGGTGCGCTTAATTAATCCGTTGGCCGTAGGTGAACATTAAAAAATATGTATTTCCCAAGAAATGTAATTATGAATACGAGTTGCTATTGTGCTAAGAAAACCTTAGGTGGCAATGTGAGATGAGATGAAAATTAATTAAACAGATTAGCTTTTGTCCTGTATATTTATTTCATGAACTGTTTTCCACCTTTTGGTTTCACAGCTCTAGTTTATGATCATCTAGTAATTTATCTATGTTAGGTGAGCTAGGTAAATTAATTTCATTTCGAATTTGTGTATGAAGGAAGAAGTCTGTACTGGTATTGATTGCAAAGTTAGTCGATCACCCGCGGAGAGGCTCTAAATTTACTAGTAAATAGTTGTGAAACGAGGGCAGTGCAACAGAACATTCTAGATAGGCTATTATAGCCATGACGTATTCTCAGTTTATTATGATATAGATAATATTCTGAAATCTGTAGCCTAAAATACACGATGATACTAGGGCAAGTCTCTTTTTCCTTTTCCGTGTAGATAAAATGTATTTGTACCATACTTACTGCTATGTGTATATAAGTAGTTGGTAAATTCTTTGTAGGTACGTAGCTATCTATATATAGGATAATAGGGTCGTGAGTACGGGACGTGTCTGCATAATATATTAAAACAATGGTTGTGTAATCAAAAGAGGAAAACTTTCCTTTGTATTAGTGTAGTGAGTTGCCTGGTGGGCAAGTAAGAGAGCAATGCAATGCAATGGCAGGATGGATTTTCAAATTAAAGTCTACGAAACAAAACATGTCGGTCATATTTGGTTAAAGGGGTTAATAGAGTCAAGCCATGCTGGTCTATTCTTATCCAAAATATTCACTCTGGCAAAGAACTTGTATTTACGACTATAGTGGAACTGGAAAGGCCCGCTCCATATGCTGCTACAGCAAATAAATACGTACACAAATATCTGTGGGCTACTCAAACTCAAACGTGACTAGTTACAGAGACGACATTCCCTCTTCTCCCATTTTTTCTCCAGATTTCGGCGAAATAATGTACATAGATAATTCCATAATGATGCAAATACAGCAATTGTACTAGTAATGAGCAGGAACTTTTTATTATGCAGATTTTCAGAATTTTTTCACTATACTTTCATAGATAATTATATTAAGTCGTGCGTTTTTCTCTGTTACTATTCGCTGAAGCAAAGAAAACTATTAATTTCTAGATATTTCAACGTGACTTAAATTGAAATCGTTCCCCGTTGCTCTGTAGACTTTATTATGTGGTAGGAATTGTGTGGGAAGCGGAATAATGTTAATAAATGAAATACGATGTATTAAAAACGAATGTAGTGACTGAGAATATGTTCATGTCCTTTTCTCTCTATAATAGACGCATATAATAGTGGATGAAGTATAGAGGTACTAGTTCATTTTATGTACATTGTAGCTTTGTGCATGAGTTTATGAAATTTTCCTTTTAGCCGCTCTATTTCTTCTGTGTATTAAGTAAGTACATATTTACTTTATAGTGACTATTAAAGAGCACAGTAGGACGTGTATGCATGTAGGCTACAAGAAATAAGCTACAGCCAATAGCAGACAGTTAATATAAAAGAACACTTAAACGAGGTAAATATGTATGTGCATTTCCTACAAAATCCATTAGTAACAAGCTTAGTGGAAGCTGAAATGGTCGGGTCGGATTAATTATGTACATGGATGTTTTATGTTCACGTTGTAACTCTAATGGCGTCTTCTTTTCTCCACCGTCCTCCCTAATATTACTTTAGATGACTTAATGGACGGAATTTCTGCATCTACACAGAAAATATAATTACGGACGCCAGGATTCTCCTCTCTCAACATATTCTTTCTCTTTCTGCACTGTCCCAACCTTTCCCTTTCTGCACTAGCTGACTCAGACTTTCTCTTTCTACTACTACACACGGTTGTCTAGTAATATTGAGCAATAAAGTAAAAATATTACTAAGAATGCCACAAAGAAAATTCAGTTCGGCCCAACTACTTATACTCGCTTATTAAACAAACGATAAACAAATTATAGCTGTTCATTTAATACTGAGAAATATTAATTGTCTACATCCTTCGATTATGCAGACTCACGGATTGTTTAAAAAGTCCCTTTCCTTATTCTATCAATTTATGTAATGATTTACGCAAATATTATAATGAACAACTTCACCTTAGATTTACCGTTAAGAACAACGATAATATAATTATCTTCAATCTGAGAAATTATATAATATTTATATTAATGATAGATTTGAGGTGTTCAATCTATGTTGAATACTATGTAGCCCAATGTAGCTTTTTTTGCTTCTTTTGAGATGTGGACGTCTTGAGTGTTGGGGAGAGGTATCCTAAGTATTTTCCTGACTTTGCTGACGTAAAAATTGTTTACTAAAATAGAATTGTAGAAAAAAGGTCCATTTTCACGGTTTACTACGCAATGTTTAATTTGAAGATTCGATTGTCGTTGTGACGGGCGTAATAAATTGTTGGCGGTAATGATTATGGTTGAGTAAGAAGTTATTAGTGAATTGATTGGATAATTTGATATTTTATAGGGTGCTATGTTTCGAGAGTGGATGCTAACGAAGATAGTGAACGGGGAGCGTGCTTCTTACTCTGCTCCGAAATTCGCCCGGATGCAGGAGAGAACGCGGTCACAGATGCTTGAAGACATTGTGGCCAATCTGCAGAATCATGCTGAGACGGGACAAATACCGAAACCCTACAGGTATCTCCCTGTCCTTTTATGATCCCTCTCTTCGTCTTCCTGTTCATATTTCCGTCTTCTATTTACTGCAGTCGGCAACATCCACGCACGTTTCACAAACCAACTCAACTGTTCGTCTTTAGATTCACTTACTTTCTCTGTAGAGTTTACGTGAGGAGAGCCGTTATGGGCGGCTCAGCCTTCCTTCCAACTATCATTTATTTCTACTCTTTCTTACTTCCTGTGACAGCTACCGCAATATACTCTCCTTTCTTGCATTATAACAAATTTTCCTCACTGACTACTGAATTACTGCTGTGTGTAGGCACTAAAGTTTTCGCCTTGTCAGCTGACTGCATGGAGATGACGAGCAGACTCGCAATGTACACAGTTCCTTAGCATCGTCTTATTCCTTTACACAAAAGCTGTGTACACGTAATAGAGACATAAAGAGCTACACTATATACACAATGCTTTCACTGACTTTCTCCTACTTGCTTTCTTTGATCAGAGTATCCATCTGTATTATGTCAAAATTTTATGTCATCATTTCTCATCGTTATTGATGGATCAATTTGCTTTTCATTTGCTCCTTCGCTCAGGTAAACTTCCAGCCTATAACCACCAACTTGTATAATGGCCTCAGTTTTAAAATACACTAAGCGAATTTAAAGAAATGGGAATTTCAGACACACCTGCGTCATGTCATCTTTTATTATTAACACAGCCGGATGATTATATCTCTACTCTACACTACACACACTTCCTTGTCAAAATGACACAATAACAATTATGAGGGATGTTAGTAAAGTTTTGTTGGTTGAAAATATTTCAGACGAGGATCCTGGCGTCCTATTGGACACATGAGACCTTCCAGTCCACTTCTGGACTCCGTTCGGGACCAGTTTGAAGGTTGGCTAAATCAAAATCATTTCCTTTGTTTTGCTAATTATTATTGATTTGATCTAATATGCATATTTTGTAGCTAAAGGAATGTTGCAAGGTAAATTTTAGCAGTAGAGCTAGAAATGTAAAGTACACCCATTAGCATTGAAATTTAACCACACCATCAAATTATAATCACCACATTTTATTACCAATTCATCGTAGACAAACCACCATAGTTATTTTAGCCATCTTAATTTGTACTGTTGAGTAGTTTAGATTTTAATTGCCTACTTAATAGTAGTAGTATTTACAGTATTTAGTAGTTTATTAGTACCCACTTATGGATTAGTTAGCTGCCTATAATATTTTGAAGTACTTTGTAGTGCTACTGTTGATAGTAGACTTGACACAATGGCCGGGTGACATAAAAAGCTGCTAAAACGAAAATCTGAGATTTCTCTATTAAAAGACAATAAATTCTCCAACACATCACTTTCTCTTAACTCAATAAGAAATCACCAACTTTCGCACCAATAAAAATGTTGGTAAAAATGTATGGTGAAAGTTCGGTGAAAGTTTCAAAGTTTGTAAATTACTGGAAAGAACAGTATTACTGATAGACATACCCAAATTGGTATTTGAATTAGAAATTAAAAATCAATTCTTCCAAACGTCATGATGCATCGCATAGCGATACTCAGTCTTTAGAAACTTTCTTCTGGGAAGATTGAAAGTGATGATGATGAGCCAGGGATTCATATGGCTTTTTGCAAGGAGAAAGTTAATAAGAACTGAGTTTGACTCCTTTGACTCTTTCCATGCACTTTTTTCGAAGTAATTAATTATGAAAGAAGAAAGCTTGATATGTCACCTGGAGATGACAGAATGCTACACCCTCGAATGAAGTAGTGGATTAGTAGATAGAAATGAAAGAAGTAGTTAGTTTTGATTACGTACGTATGATGATGCGAAGGATAGATGAGGGAAGATAGGAGGATTAGATTTTGATTGGAAACTATTGATGAATTGAATAGCAGGTTATGACCAACTGGCTAAGGACTTCACAAAATACTTTTTGAACACGGATGAGCCTCAACTTCTTCTCTTTGACGTCGTGTTCATGGTAGGACAAGGGAAACAGAAATCGAAACTGTACGGAGTACGAGCCATTCTTGGTGTTCGTTCCAGGCAAGTGTTTTCTCAGTTGAGAAAAACGTTGATTGGTTATGTGGCTACGATGTACATTCTGTATAATTGATCATTTGGTCGTGGAATGCAAGATCCAACTTCCTACAAGGCTTCATTGGTAAAAAATGGAATGCTGCTATGTTTGATATATTGTGCTTAACATTCGATATCTCTGTATATAGCCAAATCAATTGGTAAAAATGGAACTGAACTAAATATTATGTGCTCCTGTTCGTCTTGGTTATATAGTTATATTAATATTCTAAGGATTGTTTTTGATGTTCCTGTGCCATATTATAACGTAATGTTTGTGTATGAGAGTATGAACTCTGAAGTATAATGTAGTTTTTGATGTTTATTGATTTATGGTATTAATTTATGGAGTCAGACTTATTTTATGAATATTGACTGAGGTACGCTTTCCTGACTTTTGTACCGAGGTAGTGCAATTTCACTTTTAGATATATTATATCTACATATTATATGTGTATTTGATGTTGTGTTCACTGCAAATGTTCGTAACACTTATTTTTCACATTTTATAGGGGAAGTATACATGTAATACGATATCTGGGAATATTGTTGTTGATCATAATATGACGTGTGTACTTATATGTTTATTTATGTTGACTGTGCTGTGTTATTTCGGGGGCAGGGTTTTTCAGGAGATGCTCTACGGGATTTCCACGGGTTTCGGCTCACCTCAGGTTCCCGTTGCAGAGCTCTTGGCCCGCGCCGTGCCCACGCTTCATTCTCCACAGAGTAGACCAAAGTCTTCAAATTTTTTACAAGTCCCCGATATTGAATCACCCAGGTAAGAACTTTTCGCATCTTTATATTTACGCCGTTTTTTCCTCACATGAATTATGGATGATCTATGTATGTACATAAATATGATACATTTGTATTACTCAAGTATTTGTTAGCCTACATACATTGAGAAGAATAGGGAGCCTATTTATTTATATCATACTAGGTATAGGCAATAGTTTGTATTAACTACCTGTAGGTTCCTTAACTTAGCTATCTGATATCCATGCAAGGAAAAGTAACACATTTTAGTAAGTTTGGCGGAGTGAAAGAAGAGCAAGTTTATACGTTTGTATGATTACAACTTGCTTACTTAGGTTTTCCTAGCGTTTAAGGGGAATTTCATGTAGTCGCTTAGATTTAGTACCTCACCTTTCTTCTTTTTCGCCTCCCGTCTTCGTTGGTATGCATTTCCATTCGACTTCCTCCCATTTCTTAAGCTGTGTTGTTGGTGAGCGCGCAGCGAGACACAATCCAAGTCCCACATCAATTCTGCAAAGAAAAGAAAGGAAATACATAAGGGAAAACTCAAGTTTTCTTTATTTCTTCCCTATTTCTGCACCATATGCTATCTACTACCTTTTCCCTTATATTAAACTTCACCTGTAAGTTATTGTTCAAGAAATCTTACTGTGAATTTTTGAGTACAGCGTCCTCCTGAAAAAGTGAACGAGCTATTGAATCCATCTTATGCATGTAGAACTACTTTCTCCCTCTCTCTCGCCCTTCACAAATGGAAATGTACAAAATGTACATACAGCCGTTCAACGACCAACAAATTAAACAAGCATATTCATGTGATGTGCATTTTTACTCGAGGAAAATTACATGATTTTCTTACATGCCCCGAGGATTTGTATCTTTGTACATGTTTGTATGTAATGCAAGTTATGTAAGACATTATTGTTCAAGAGGATACTACTATCTGTACTGTAGCAGTACAAGATGATTAAGAATCAGACAGCAGAAAAATAATAATTTTACCTTTTTTCCTATCTATCACAATTTCTAGGCCAAAAAGTGTTCCTTCTTCGCCAATGGTGATGCGCGCCTTTTCTCGCCTTGGAAGCCTAACGGCTGGTTGGGGTCGTTCTCGGAGTAAAGCGAATCAACAACAACAATTGGCAGCCGAAGATAAGAAGAAGTGGAGCTCCTCTCAAGACTGTTCGCAAGAAAACAAAGATAAAGATGCAGGGAAAGATAAACCCAATTTGGCAGTGCCAAGACTTTCTGTTTGTGCTGACGCTCAGAAAGTTGATCGGGCTAAACTGGCTCAAACTGAGGTGGGTAAAATAAAATTTCCTCCATTATTTCTACTTTTCATTGCTAAACACCATTACATTCCAAACTATTGCCTACCTACCCCATCTTCATAACCTTTGGTCAGGGAATCATAAAAAAGTTTTTTTGGCATTGGAAAGAAAGAAAAAAACTAATTATTAGAAGAATTAGAATTCTAATTATAAATGATTATTATACAAGCCACAATCAATTAAAGGAGTATCCTTTTAATTGAAATAAGAAATTGGAGATAGCAAGTTAGTTACAGTTTATAATTTTAAAGGTTAACGAAAACTTTCTTTTGAAAAATTCAGTTTTTGCTGCTTTAGATTTGTAAATCAATTATAAGCTTACGTTTAGTCTACCGAAGTTTGAGTAGCATCACTTACGTGTCGTTAGTCATTGTCAGTACAACACACTTCTGTCCTAGCTATAGGTTGACTTCATGAAAATAGGATTTGTAAGATTGTCATGATTGCAGTGACAAACAGGAGTATATAGCTAGCACCTATGCTGTAATCCTCATTATGCAGGTATGTTATAGTGGCTTTTACTGTTCGAGAAACTCGACAACTTTTTGAAGCAGTTAATCCTTAACACATTGTGTGGGTTGTATGCCGGAAGAAGTCTGTATTGTATATATCTATAGGATTTTATGGGAAGGAGGATTTTATTAGGCTCAGCACTTATTTGCTAATGATATAAGGAGCTGAGCGGTTGTGATTTCTTTTGAGACGCTGGATATTTTAGCTACAGAGAAAGTTTTAAGGGGTAACATGATAGTCCAGGAGTTTGTGTTCACGATTCTGATTTTAATTGCATTTCCTTGTAGTTCATGATTATTGAGTTTGATCAAGACACCTTTCGTCTCCTGTTGGATTACTTACATACGGGTTCTTGCCCATTAACGTGTGCCAATATACCAGGACTTATTTGTGCTGCCGAGCATTACGATCTACCAGATTTACTCCAAGCTTGCTTCCACCATGCCAAACAATTTCTCCGTATTGAAGTGGTGAGTCCCTACATCATTAAAGAACCTAGAATACAAAATACCTAACCTACATACCTACTCCAATTCCCATCTCAACTTCTCCAAATGTTTTCTAGCTATTTTTGGATAACTATATTCAATGGACGAATCTATTCGCATTTTTATATCATTATAATAACAAATTATGCCAACTATATTCCTCTATTTACTGGTTACATTATATAGTACTTTACAAAATTTTGGAAGAAATATCTTTCGAGTTAAACCAAGTCCAGATCAGATGTTCTATCAAAGCGTAAAGCAAAAGTATTTTTCACTTTTGAAGCTCATTACTGCGTTAACGAATGGTAAATTTATCTCGTACGTTCGTTACGTAGATTAAGATAGTCTTACAATTTTTAATCAAAGAGAATAAAAATACACAAACCTTTTTATTCACGATGAACGTAAATCTAGTTCACACACAACTTTCTTTTCCCCTTAACTAACTTTATATAGAAATTTCACCGACTTTCACCAAACTAAATTGGACTGACGATAGTAAAAATTCTGGTGAAAGTGACTTATTTGTGCTGAGTTAGAGTTAGTAAAAGGAAAGAGTGAAAGAGAAAATGTGAGCTAAGTTTTTGTTTTTTTAGTAGCACAAAACGTCATTGATAATCTCATGATAGAAAAAAACATTACAAAACGAATGTGATACCATTGTGAAAGTAAAAAACAGGGAAAAGTACTCTTGCATAAACGCCAAAATTCCTATTTCATTCAATTTGTATCGTAATTTTTAATTTTTTCATAGAAGAATTTTGTTAATATCATCAGTGATTTTATATGCGTATAATAATCCGCAACTTGTAAGCTCGGTTTTTTGTAATTAATCACTTTATTTGTAACCGATGTTTTGTATTTTGCCCGAACGGAAATGTCGGCGATTTGAATAAGCCGAGATTGATGGTATGCATATGCCATTGTCCGCACAGTCCACAGGATGTCCTGTTTCAATAAGAACTTTGTGTTCCCGATTTGCACTCAAAACCGCAGCGCGAGCAAATGTGTGACTAGGAAATCCGAACAATGAACATATTATTAGGCTTGCTATACCCGTGCAATTTATAGTGTTCAAAACATCGGAAATAACTTGCGAGAATCAGATTACTGCTATTCTACATATTATATGTGTACTCTGCGGTTTTCCACATTCATTGTTCTTTCGTCCTGCCAATATTCTGCTTCAATGTACTTGAATGTAACTATGTTAATTAAGACTGAATGCACCATGTCATTTAATGACAAGTTGTTGCATTCATTCTTTCACGTAATAAACTGTATATTTCTGTTTATTTCCTCAACTGTGAAGTATGTAAGGTATTTCCTTTTGTCGTTCCAAAATAATGAGTTATAGTATTTATTAGGTACGCCCGACATAAGCCATCATTATATCGAACCTGTCAAACTTTTGGAAAATGTTTAAATTTGAAAGCAATAGTAGAAAGCCCAACAGGAATATTAATTGACTCTGGTCTTGGTNACATAAGCCATCATTATATCGAACCTGTCAAACTTTTGGAAAATGTTTAAATTTGAAAGCAATAGTAGAAAGCCCAACAGGAATATTAATTGACTCTGGTCTTGGTGCCTAGGCCTACTATGCTAACATTTTTTCTTCCAAGCATATTCAAGCAATGTGACTGCCATAAAAGATGTATTATTGCTAACTGTGGATTTTGGATAGAAATTATTTAAATTTTCTACGAAGCAGTGGAAAATTCCCCCAATTAGTATTGTCATAATTGTCAACACTGGCGAAATGAACCTTGTATTAAATATTTTAATTGTATTTTCTGTCATAACAGTCTTTTATGATTTATGATATTTGCTTTCTACTTTCAGTATCTGAATACTTATCTACAGTTCTCACTTCTCACAGTTCTCAGTAGTTTACAACAAGAACCAGTGTTAAGTAAGCTAATAATATATGTAGTAAGACTATTTAGGTTGGATGGAACATAATGTTGGAATTTGCAATGACTTACTATGAGAATTCTGCCATAAAATGCACTATGTAACAGATATCCATATTACCTTATCATGCCACAAAAGGTAAAAGTTAATAGCATTGGGAAAAGTACGTTAGTTATTAATAAGCACATGCCTCGAAGAGAAATACAATTAGGTAGTTTGTTTATAGCATGCTGAGTTTACTACATAACAATGTTATAAGTTTCAATGTGGGTTGTTGTTCTACTGGATACGAAAACATGTTTTCGATGTTGAGTGTCGATGTATGTTATTTGACGGGGTTTTGTACTGTTCCTCTTCTAGGTCTGCGGTATGCTGTGTTCACTTGAGAATTATTATTGGAGATACACGTCCGCCTCGGAACTTGTCAATATGATCCTTGCTTTTGTTGAGACGAGAGCCTACCAGGTAAACCCATCAAACAAAACTACATTTATACTTAATACTTACTAATACAAGCAAAGAATTGGATATTAATTTATTTTCTATTCATAACATTGCTAACATAAGTAGGTAGTCCAATTTTCAGAAGAGACAACTGTAGTGCATGGTACGACGGTTCGAACGAGTACATAGCTACTAGCTAGCTACAGGCTAATTATGTGACTCTTCCAATGTTTCAACAAGTTGCACTGACATACATAGAGCAACTTTCTATGTAGGTCGTAGATGTTGTTTCAAATAACATCAAATAAGTTTTAAGACTACCTGTTCATGCATTTTCTGTATAAATTCACGTAAAATTTTATGTAAATAATAGTGGATAATGCAATTACTATTTCATTTTTGTCATACGATATGATTCAGCTAAGTAAAAGCATATCGCTTTCTCTTTTCTAATGCAAACTGCATCAAAAGCTTTCTACTACCTTTCACCAGCACTTTTACCTACACTTTTAAAAATACACGTGAAGTAGTAACAATTTCAATGCAAAAGAAAAAAGAAAGCTGTACGCTCATTCTGGAGTTGACGTATGGTGCACTGACTGCAATTACCTGGCAGAATATTAAAAAAGAATTATTGTGGGTGCAGTTGTAATTTTGTGGTTGTAATGATTCGATTTTATAGTTTGTTTATTGTGGTGTGATT
>JABASI010004544.1:0-13881 GCA_019776505.1 Tomocerus nigrus | reverse complement strand
AATAAAAAACGAGAGTTGTAGTCGCCAACAATATTCATACTAACTAATCCCAAAAAATACAGCTTTGCTCTAAATTGTAGAGACATGGTAGGTATATTCTTTTGTATTCTACCAATGAAAATGCTATATGAACATGAGGGAATGGAAATATAGCAGTCAGTACCTTGCAGCAAAAAATTTCTGAAGTGAAAGCTGAGCAACTGGGGTATATTGTTACGGATTTACGTGCTATCTAAAATTCTTAGAAAGGTATTAGCCGGAAATCAAAGAGAATTCGGAGGCACGCAATGTCACGTCATGGAGTGTATAATTACATGACTGTATTGGAGACAGGAGTAGTCACACTCAGACTTGTAATCGTCCTTAGTATCTCACAGTGGTAACTAGTAACTAGTAAGTAAATTAAAGTTGTAATATGTAGGAAAGCGCGTTGTATTTTAATATGCGTCTGTGTTCATAGTGTCAATGAGAAATTTGAAAAATCCCGATTGTTTATAGATGAGCAGTAAGGAGGTTGGAGCCGACGAACTAAAACAATAACGAGATTATTTCCACGAAATTCGTAAGTGTACTTTGTTAGGTTTGACGCAAAGTTGGAGGAAGTGAGTATTACTATTAAACTTTCATCACGCCACATGTAATACTATAGGCGAGTACGTATACCTACGTCAGTAGGTACGTATCATAACTTCTACTAAAGCATATTTGAGTAGTTTCATGTTGTTTGTTCTATTTATTTCGTGGAGTCATTTTATGCTACGTGTTACGTGTCTATTTATCAACGTCTCAAGGCTTATGCAACAAAAAAGCTACATATATAATACTTGTTAGTTATGCATGGAAATTCTTTTTGAGGGAGTTTCATAAACTAGACTTGAAAATGAGTTGATAGTATCTAGTTGGTTTGACTGAATGTGGTAGCTGTCATGTCCTACAAGGATCCAGAAGCGAGATGACAGGTGGGTGGACTCGGCGCAATTTACACGGACTCATTTTCTACTATCTTTTTGCTAGCTATGTCATGGTACCTGAAAAGAAGGGCATGTTACATTATTATATAGCTAGCTGTAAGAAGCAAGTAGGTGCCTATGTCCTTTTACTACTTAATCATAAATAAAAATATAGGACAGGCGGATGTCAGTTTATTCAGATCAATTTTGTAAACAGGATCAGTATCAATGTGAGGTGCAACAGTTTTATTCTGCTGACATCAAAATACGAACATTTATCTTGAACGGCTTTTATTTCCAGAGTGTGACAGGCTAGGCTCCTCCACGGATTTAGAGAAGAGTCGATGACTATGCACTTTCCCTTGTTTATTTAATTTAATATTTCGCTATAGATAGACAAAGCTGGGCAAATGACGACACTCGGTGAAACAGTGAAAGTTACTCAGAAGAGAAATGATCAATAAAATATGGTGGAGGCTGAAAGTGTTATAGAGAGGCTGCAATTTTAGCGCTATTTGTATTTTCAGGTTCCACCGACTAAAGACACTTTAGGCATCGTAATGAATTCAGGAAGCCATGGCTACACTACACCTTTACAATTCTCTCCTCACCAACATATACAGACTACAGTTATATATTCAAATAATGCTGTGAAAATAACTGAAGGACTTTCTCCTTTCTAGTCTTGGTTGCTAACTCTTTGGGGAAATATGGGATTTTCTCTTATTGCTTTGACTTTAGAAATTTACATATTATTTGCAGAAGAACTACCGAACATAACAGCGCAATACTTTACACCGTAGACACAAAGAAAAAAAATTGAGTCTACGTCTATTTTAAATAATGAACGTGTGTAGTAGGAATAAATTACCAAGAATTGTGCCATGAGGTCCTTAAAAAGAAATGCACGGAAAGTTCCGTCCTTTCCTTTCGGGCAAGGTATTTAATAGACGAGTAGACTTGTAGTAAGCCATAAAACATTGTCGTCCCTCTATAGGTAAATTAGAAGGCTACCAAGCCGTCCCTTTTCAAAGGTCAATGGTGCAGACATTTAAAACGCTGGAAAAGGAACGGCTATTATGCTCCCTTTTCAAATATCTCCACCATAAATATTCATGCCTGTTATAGATAACTGTCCTGCCACGCCAGCTTACTCATTTTCCCTCACTGTTTCCTCTCGAAACTTTCGTAAATAATAATGCTGGAAAATATTACACGCTGCTTTTCTAGCACTTTCCGTCCAATGGTAGAAATCATCTAAGTCCTGTAATTCCATAGCTCAATGCTCCTTTCTCATTTATTCTTCTATTAAAATAGTTTGAAGTTTGTTTTGCAATTTTATCTCGCTCTAAATCCCAATAAAAACTAGTGTGACTTCCCACGCGGACGTAAATAGTAGTCTACAGGATTTTTGCACACCTCATTGGCTCACTTTGCAAAATTGCTGGAATAAATAATTTAGTGTGAAATTAATAAATGGGACTAAGGGTTATCGTTAGAAATGGGAGAAATGGGAAAATATTTAAATAGAAGCTCTGTAAATGTCAAACGATTGTTTAAAATTATTTTGCTATAAGTAAGCTCTTTGCCTACGAAGTGCACAACCTTTTTAGCCCTTGCTTTTCCAGGACGAGTAAATATTTATGGTTTATTCATGGTGTTATTAATCGAAAGTTAGAGAGTGAAGTTGAGTAGCATTAAGTAAACAAGACTACAGCCTTTTGCAGCTGGTATTTTGGATTCATAGCTTCTTATGCGAGATATTTAGGAAATGAAGACGCGCTCGGCTAGTAATGAGTTGACCTGAGTGTCCAAGCCCGTGACTTTCAGTCTTGTGGAAACTGTTGGAATAGTGAAAGTAGAAAACAGGCTCTGTTGAAAGAAAGAGTAGGGAAAATACGTTCGCACCGTAACTTCTCATTTCTCCGGAATAAAGTTTGTCGAAAAGAAGCTGATTCACACCCTTGCTGTCCCTTCTCAGGGGATTCCTTTCTTATTTTCTTTCACATCTAATAAAATTCCCTAGACGTTTAATTGCATCAAAGAGAGGCAGAAAAGTTCAGATAATACAAGTTCCCTCTTCCTGAAGGTACACCACGAAATTATTGGTATCTAACATCTGTAAATGAAGTCCCTGGGGTGAAAAACAAAGTAAATTCTCATAACTTCATAACCTACATAATAAAACGTGTACCCAGTTGGAAAGTATGATAGTGCGGATCCATGTTGTAAAATTCTGCATAGCTTGCTATAATGTAACTAGAAAGGAAAACATTAGTATTAAAATGGGCGATAAAGCCTTGAAGCTTCTTTGTTGCTCCCTTAAGCGACGTGGAAACAAAGTACCTAACACTATTTACTATTCTCTTTAGTTTGTGAATACTAACACATTACATAATTCGATGCATAGATTTCCCAATTCTTCCATCGTTTCCAAAGAGAGATGAGTTTAAAAATTCATTCTTGCAGAAAGAAAGGCATTGCTGTTTTAAAGGATAGTTAGGTAGTTATTATTTAGTTGGGGAAATAGCTGCTGCAGTCTAGCGTGAAATAATAATGAATAGCCCTCGAGAAAACCATTGAATAAGACAACAACAAAAAATAATAAAATGTATAGGGCCCATCTCCTATCTACTGAGATGTAAATAAACCACTTGAATGCTAAATAAAACAGTGTAAAGTGCACTAGAGTTGGCCATTCCGTCACGAGTGGAAAAACAACAAAAGTTATCTGACTGGGAAAGCAGTTAAGTTGGAACAGTGCAAAAAAGGGAAGTCGTAGTGTCTGTTGCAGGAAACAACAACAAGGTTTTGTTTGTTCATCTCATATAATGTGAGCTATTATTAGAACACGGATAGATGCCGAGGAACATTGGACTGGCATTGCAATGTGAATGTGACTGTGACTCGTTTAGCCAAAATGTAGTAATGTAACATGCTACGGTCACAGTTGAGGGCACTAAATGCAGAGTAGGAAGGAGATGCCTCACGAGTCTACAGAGACTCGTAGAAAGAACTTAAAAGCTCCCTTAGCTCCTAGAAAGAAAATCGGCCAGAGAGGGAAGCTGAGAAACGGCGACAGCCACCATGATGATAAGAAACTACTTTTACCAATGCTTTCTAATTTTCCAACGTTTTATTATTTCTTTGTGGCTCATGATCACACTGCACTCAGGATCCTGCTCCCCGGACTTTCCCCATTTATCTACACCAGCAATAGCTAGCCTATAATTAGTCAGAACGCCAATGTGAATAATAAATTATTTCCGTGTGTCTTTTTTCATGTCCTTTCCGTTACTATTAAATTAAAATTCAATGTCTACTCCATGTATTCTTAAAAATGCCTCAGTCGGTCCCAGCTAACTCTTCACCCTCTCAACTAGATAATTCTCATTCTATTATACACGCACAAAATGAATGAGTAAATAGGGAAATTAATTCACCAAAAACTTTCATACAATTATCTTTCCTCTAGCTACATTTTCACTGAACTAATTAACTTGCATTGATTTACTGACTGAACAATAAATCCTAAAAGCACTTGTGGCATCCTTCCAAACTTCATTATTGGGCTTCAATTAGAAACAATAATGTAAACTTCATGCGCGGGGAAATTCTTCCCATTCTTAGCCTCCAACAAACTAGCAATCAAACCGGCAGCCCTGCAATCTAACAACAACGCATTTCACTTTACAACTGAACGTTACATGACGTGTCTACTAATACTAATAAACCATTCAGCCGAATCATATTCAAAATACTTTTATAATCATTTTTAATGTAATCAATGGCATTATATGCCTTCGTAAGAATGTCGTTAAATTAGTTTATTGCCCCTTTGTATATGAAGCCGGAGCAGATTGCCTTATTGTAAAAATATTAAATTGCATTTTGTATTGTAAACCTGAATTGCTTCGTAATAAGGATATTGCTAGTGTTAGTCTCATTTGCAAAGTGAAATAGAGGAAATTTATAATTTAATGTCTTGCGTACATAGTGATACTAAGTGTACACTTTTATGACATTTTTATTTGCATTGCATAATGAAAGTTGACAGTCATTCCTGAATTAAGAATCTTGCACGATGAATTTAATCCTGGCTATTTTTATTGCGTTTAATATTTTATTAGAATTTTCATGGTCAGATTTCACGGCTTAATAAATAGAAGAATCTGAGTAGCTTTGAATTTTACATTCCTTGCTTGTTGTTACGTCCTACTGTTTCAGTTTTATAATGTGGACTTATTTACCTGTAATTTTATTGTTAGTAGCTACAGTTAAAAATTTGTAGCATATTTTAATGGAAGAGGAGAGAAAGTGGCATTATGGTACACAATATCTTGTTGAATTTTGTATTTACGTAAGCTAATGCAAAGGTAGATATTTCAATCAACAGTTTTAAGACATACTAAAAGTCGGCCGTCAAAACTTTCTAAACTAAGCGAAGTAACTTTTAGTTACTTTGTGGATGGAAGGAAATTTCAAGAAATTATACCTTAAGTATTAATTACTATTGTAAGACATAGGTACCTATATCTTAATATATGTATTGATTTTCCCTTTCATATATCCATATCCAATAAAGATCATGCAAGGTTCATAGTGCTCGTAAAATAACATAAATTTTATGGCTCTTTCAAGTTTTCCAGCTCTTTAAATATTTAAAATTATACTGGGAGTGTAGATAAAATGTTTGCACAGACTGGTGCGAACACACGTGAATACAGATAGGAAAGATAACAAGCACAGCAGGAGTTCCATTGCATTATGATTTTTACGATATCAGAAATGGAAGGTAGTCATAAATAGTATGGAAGATGAACTGGAGTGTATAGGTATAAGGCGAGCTAAGCATCAAGCAACAATATTCCATTATTCCTTTTGTAAATATTTGTCAGAGGAACATTGGCTTTGTTGGCCATTTAGAAAAAAAGCCAAAGCCATTTTTTGTTGATGTATACAGTATATATAATCAATAAATATTGGAATAGTTCCATAAAATTCTCAAGGTTTCAGCCAAGAGATGCTTTTGATTCAAAAAACATGACTCCACATGCTAGCATAACAATGAGACGTATGAAATATTATAGCGCCTTGTCTACCACCAGACTCCATGAAAAAGTAAATGCTCCAGCTCTCTCTCTCTCTCGTTCTCGTCTGACTTACATACATTACATGCATATAGCAATGTGTACGTAGCGAATTTACTTAATTGTAGTCGACTTATCGCAAACACTTTGATCATGTGACTGTTTTCGTAACTGAAATTCAGTTCTACTATATATACATATCCGCTCCTCTCCCTGCAAAAACTTTTGACTGATGTTTGCAATTCTCATTAATTTTCATAGCCCCACATGGAATTACATTTTGACGCTTTGACTTTCTTATCTCCCAACTACGTGCACTTGAAGGAAAATGTAGGAGGCCAAGTCAAGAATTCTGGATTAATATATAGAGCCCAATATTTATATGTAGGGCGAGCTGAAAGGAAAGGAAAAAATAAAGAAATTCTCTTTATTTTTTATTTTTCCTCCTTTCTATAAAAATAAGGCATGATCCTCTTAAGCTATGTGAGCATTGTGAAAGAAATCATCACAAAATTTTATTTAGTTTCTATAAAGTTGTAAAATTATGAGAATGCTAAGTGTAAATGAGCACTAAGTACACAATAATCCGTGTAGAACGGCCATCCTAAGGAGCTTTTCCATTTTTCATGCTCATTTTATGGCTTGTTCTAAAATTCTAGCTGAAGATTGCCATCTGAAATTTTAGGTGGCGTAGTGGCGTCTAATAAAAAAATAGCGATTCCCGTTGTAATTTTCTCCACGTAAAGAAGTAAAGTTCCCTTTTGGTTGATAAGTAGGCAATAATAAATGTTCAGCTGATTTAGCAAGGTAATCTGATGTAGCATTTTTGGTTCTCAGCAGGGCACCTTTGCCATAATAGGCTCTACATAACAGTTAGTGTATATGGCTTCGCAGCTATAGTATTTAAATGAGGGGAAATGAGCAGAGTTAGTATTTATCATCAGACGCTTATCGTGTGCTGAGCACAAAGTGAAAGTTTACTTTCTTCACTGTTTCTCCGTCGTAAATATTTACTTGTTTACAACATTGAAGCTAACGGCATCAGTTTATAGCGAATGCAATAACAGGACGCGTGCATTCAATCCTTAGAATTTGCATAACCTTTGTGGGAAATATAAGGAGAGCAAGGTAGTCGGTGTCTATTGTGCAATAAACGCACGTAAGTTTGTTTAATACATTCTGAAGGACATCTAAATGGCTAATCCTGACTAGTCGTCTCTTAGAAATTCGAAAGTTGAGAATGTGGATGGATGGATGGATGGAATGGATGGTGGATGTGTATGGAGAGAGCAAGGAGTAGTTGTTGAAAAGCATCTATCATGTCTATAAGTGACTAAGGAAGAGTAATAATGTCATGTCATCCGTGTGTACAGAGATAATACAGCTCGGGAGTGGAAACTCGTTTATGAATGCGTTAGTCGTAAATGTGTCTGTTGAAGAGCTTTCTCTCTCATCTCCCCTGTCTCAATTTCTCACAACTTTCTTTGGCTCAGACGATGACTCAGACAGATCCAGTTGACTTCTCATCATTTTTCACATGAGCGTTACCATCAGTTTGCACATCTCATCTCCCTGCTTATCTGCCCCTAGTCACTACACGCTCTCCTTTTTCATCAATGCTTTTTATTCGGCCAGTCAGTTTACCAGCTTCAGAACCACTCAGCTCTAATAACAAACAGTCGTGTGGGGACTGCGTCTATGGGACGAGGAGGCCCTGCCTATAACAGAGATTACCACACTCCAAGAATGCACAGAAAAACTCGTCTTATCTCCATCCAAACGGCCCTATCAACCTCCCGCAGCATCAGCAGCTCGCTCTCTTTTACGCTCCAAACTTCTCGCAGGACAAATAAAGAGCGGATTGAGCGGAAGTGTATTTCATATCAAATATGCTCTTTGCCCTATCTGCGGATGGATCTAATATGTTTCTCTGCTTGCCAGCCTAGTACAGATAGGCTAACCCGCATAGGACTGCTCTATAGCACGTGCACGCCATAATATTAGCTATATGACATGTGCCTACATTCACACTCATATAATGTAGCCACACGGAGCTTAGTTTTCACGTATTGTGCATGCTACCCCATACTAGTCGCTAACCATTACAAATATTTTCATTTCCACTGGAGAAAAACATTTCTGTAGACCTTTGACTTGGAGCAACAATAGCTGTACAATAGACGACGCCTTGTAAACAGGGAAAGCAAGAGAAATGCTATTACCTCTCTCTCCGACTACATGCAGCAGGGCAAATCGATAAGATTTCTACGGCCACCGCTTTTGTCATGTAATACTAGTATTACAAGATTAAAAATGTCGTCAAAATTTAAGTATAGCTCGAGTTACTGAAAACTTTTTCCACGAGCCTGCCCTATCCGACAGGGAAACGGCCCTACGTGAACAGGGCAAAGATGAGATTTATCAAATACTGTAGGGAATTTTTCAGGAGCTAAACCGAGAAACTATCTCACTTTGACCTGACTGCAATTTTATGTCCGTTTCTCGACGACCGACCGTCTTCTTTAACTAACACTCACTGTCTATACGTTTACGTTGACCTGGACATTTCACTCAACTTTTTAATGTCATTACACCATCATTTCAGACTGATTTGACAGTTTTCCTATTCTTGCCATGTTCTTTACTTCCAGTTCTTCTAGTACCATTGACACTAACATTTTAAGTCATCAAACCTTACTCGGAAAATGAATTAAACTGGAGTTTTGAAAGTTCTCAAAAGATCATATGCTCACACAAATCAAAATTTCAAGTGGTTTTAGATGACAAAGGGCGGATATTACGTATAGGTAGGTACTTGGAAAATTATTATTCCCAGTCTCGCAAACCATTCAATACTACACAACAGTGAAGAAAAAGTTTCTGTAGCTTTGAGGGGAGCACTTTCGTGGCGAGTAGTATAAATATTAAATTCACAAAATGGAATTTCATAACTCCTTATGTCTATCTTTGCACAAAATGTCTATCTCTATATGTAAAAGACGTTTGCAAGAGATAAAAATATATTCGATACTCTCTATCAAGTTGATTGAAATTGATTTAGTCGCTTATTACCAAAAAAATTAATTCGTTGGAAATATTTTAAAATTGACCCATTATTATGAAAATATAGAAAGAAAACATTTGAAGAACCTACTTAGACGTTAAAAGTTATTAATTAGTTTGAAATTTTTGTAAGTTGGAATGCTATATAGGTTAGCTCCAATGCTGTAGTCCAGCACATGATGCAAAAGGGGTTTTAGTGACGAAAAAGTGTCGTGCTGCTGTCAACAAGTAGATAGCATGTTGACATTTCAGATAATGAGCCTTGGGTTCTTTTACAACTAAGGGCGTTCTGTGGTCATTCTACTTGAAGGTTTGGCTGTATTTCTTTGTACGCATCTAACAGTTGATAACGTTACAGTCGAAAAGTAAGTAGTTGCTATTCTGTACATATTTGTTCATGTGAGTGAGTCCCGGGGTCAACATAAAACGAACAGTTGAGTGTTATAAGAGGAAGGGTAGGTATAGGTATATGTCGGATACGTTACACAACGGCAAAAATTCATGCCGAATGCTTTGAACTTTCTTGCAGCAGAAATATCTAGCTCGTAAATACAATATTCCCTCGCCATTGTTCAAACCTGGGAGTTCACGTCATGATAATAATATTCTGTAGTACGTGCTTTCTTTTTGCTGGAAACGTTTGCACAATTTCTGTATGCGTGAGTTTCACCCGTCTTTTAGAGATAATGGCTTTTTGGCAAGAGAATATATTTACTATCTATTTTGTTCTTTGTACTTTGCGCCATCCCACTGATATCAGTCTACGTATTGTCACTACTACTTTAAAAAACATGAAAAGCATGTCATGCATTCATGCATTATATTTTCACCGGAACGAGAATAACGAAAAAACACTACCCACTATTTCAGGATTTCGAATGTCATGCCACACATAATATATTCTCATCCCATCACTTTCTGTCAATATTTATTTCGCATGTCGCTCTGTTGTCAGCAATATATCGTACAGTCTTTTGGGAGACATTGGTAATAATCCAAAGTCGAGACAACGAGGAATAATAATTTTTCATTTTGTGACTTGCACATTTTCAAGCACGCTTCTTTCCATTTCCTCCTCTAAAATGATCTCAAGTCCAATTTAATGCTAATGGCTCTTCAGAGTAATAACATACCCACCCGAAATTTTATCAGGATTGATTTTTTTTTAATTTCCTCGCAAATACTACATTTTCATCATAAGTTAAACATAAGTAACATAGCCAACCTACATGTATGGGCTGCAATGGTTTATCCATGTCAAACTTGTCCAATGTCTAAGTTAAAGAAATCTTCCATCCATTCATTATGTCAATTATTTAATTAGAAAAGTAGAGTAAAGACTGTCGTAAATTTTCCTGATGATATTCCAACCTCGATGCTATATTCTCCACGGAAATGGAAAGGTCTTGAACTGCCCAAAGTCGATGTGAATCTTCTACTCAGCAATTCAATGTTTGTGAAACGTTACTGAGTCAGGCTAGTATTCCATATGCCCTGGTGAATAGGACGTTCAAACAGGAAAATAAGAGTCTGGAGAAATTACACAACTGAAGTTGAAATAAAATATTGTCAAGATAGCTCCAAATAACGAGAAAATCGAGATTTCAAAGACAATTCGTAATAGTATCAGTGAATCAGAATTTAATTCTTGGTGACACTTACAATCTAAAGGAAAGGGTGCAAGCCTTTGCAAGTGAAGTCCTTATTCAAATAGGATAACAGCTTCGGAATGGAAGTCTGCAATAAAAATGATAGGATGTCTTGCTAAGTCCTAACTTGCTGCTAGCCATGGCCCTGGGCGGAATTTTAATGCTAACCGTTGTCGTTATTCGACGTGCAATGAGACAGAAACTTGGGAGATAGCTGATTCATTTCTCGAAAGACTGAATGAAGTTCACGAGGAATTCCATTGTAATCCCAGTTCTGGATCCAAAAGAAGAATTGACATTTTTGTTATTGATGAAGAAAATGGATTCCTACATAATAGATCCCACCAATCATAAAAAATGAAACATGCGAATGCTAGACTGAGAAAGTCGATAAAGAGGTGAAAATCATGAGACTTGCATATATTATTTTCTTTAAAAATTATTCTACTCTCTTGAACGTGTAGAAGTGATAATTCGGATGCTAGGTTCTAGGAGTACATTTCTGTATATTTGAAAATTGTCGAAAACGTTTTCCACTTCTAAAAACAATGACAGAAGTTTAACAGTTATTCGTAATGGAAATGTTTCAATTAAAATACTATCTCTTCTCCACAAATTAAATGTTTTAAGTTCGGGAGAAGCATACGTAGGAAAATGTATTGAAACTTAAAATACCCCCCTATAATATTATTGATACTTACCCATTTTTGAATTCAACTGTTTTTGACTTTGTCAATTATAGAAAATCTTAATTGTAAGACCAGTCGAATATAAATGGCTATCTTTCTGCCTATTAGAAAGGAAATACTGTTTTTAGTCCACCCAAATTAAAGTGATACCCGAGATTACTGCATAAACAGACAGAACTACATTTATTCTTTTTCAACAAAGGGAAGAATCTTTTATACAATGCTTATCCTGGTAATGTTTGCTTTGGCTACCTGTTCATAGAATAGAACATTTATTGCATGACCTTTCAATGCATTTAACTATAGTAAGTCACTAATTGTATCGGATATAGCAACGATAATGCCCATTAGACTGGTTCTAATAGCAGTTGGTCCTCGCATGATTACAGCTTGTCTTCTTGACATACAAACCTAATGAAATGTAAGGTACTGGTTCTAGTAAATCTTTCTTTTCTATATGTAAGTCCAATTTGCTATTCAGGAGGAGTAGCTGTTTTTTAGGATAGAGTTGTTGTTCCACGAAAAGTCACCTCAAACCAACCTCACTAATGATCTATCTCTAGTATTATCTAGGAAATTGTTACTGGTTCCCACATTATCATGCTTTCCACTCCCATTCACCAGACAACAAAAACCCACGCTTTTTATTTTTTACAATCTAGAATCTGTGTGTAAGTAGGTACTAAAAAGTAAATCGCATTACTCAATATACATACATATTACATTTTCATTTTCCAAAGAAAGTCACATTAGATTTTGTTCCTAGTCACAGACGTAAGCACCTATACGGAATGTAGTTATTTCAGTAGTAATTGGTAAAAGGTCATCATGAGTAAAATAATATCCAGTTCTTTATTTCGAATAAATAATGACATTTTTAACCTGCGTATGTTCTTGGCCAATATAAGTTTCAGTAGAAACTTTAATTTGAAAGAACACCTATTATCCATTCTTCGAAATGTACATGGTAGTGTTAAATATTTAAACTACACCAAAAAGTTCGACGATGAAAGTTATTCTAGAACAGGTTTAGGAGCGTGCACTTTAAAATGTATCAAAAATGCAGATTCAAAGTTGGAACAAAGTAAAAATAAATGAAAATTTAAAAAACAATGATTTACGAAGCAATTTAAATTCAGCAATTAAAATTTTATCAAACGAAATAATAGTATTACAAGTCCCTTTTACTCTCTACAAGAATTGCAAGGAGGAAAAAGTTTTTGATGCAGATAAAGGGAATTCTAAACTATATGAGCTGCACTTAAAATAATTTTGGCATGCCCTAATGCGGAAAGGAGCCAAGTAGTTTCATTAAATATTAATTATAATTGGGATATAATTGGGCCTGAAAGGGAAGTTTGACATTGCTGGAAAGTCCGCCCAAGAGACACTTAGTCATTATATTTCTGCTACCGCAATTTCCCATGACCCTAGTATGTGGCTACTTTATCTGGGATCCTCACACAAATCTCTACCTTAAATTGCACTCACACATAATTATGCACATACCGCAGGGTAGCTTTGTCAACACTAATGCTAAGTGCACTAGCAGTTGCCCCAAATGTACGTTAACGTTTATAAATGCGCATTAAGTAGGAGTTGTGTGCCCAGAGTTTACTTTTGTAGTTATTTAGTAGTTGGGTGGTTGGTTGAGCAAGCGGCTTTCACCTTCTGCGTGCTGACTGAAAAGCACAACATACATGCACTGGAGAAAGCGGAGAAAGTTTTCCGAAAACTACACCTATGCAGTATAAGTGATTGGGCCAAGTAACTTTTATGTGCAGAGAAGAAAACTATTTTTAATCAGTGGAATTGAATTTATGCATCAACTTTGAGTCGGACATGGCCGCGTGGAACAGAATATACAAATTCGAACTAAACACTTGAAGCGAGATTGCCACAGAAAGGGCACAGTCAAAGAAAATGTTTCGTTCCGCTACTCCACAAGTTGAAAACTATAGAAAATTTGAGGGTTTAAGTCTACGGTGCCTACGTGACTGCTATCAGTTCTTTCTCTATTTCGATGTCTGAGTAGATACGTCTCTCTGAACTCCTGAGATTACGATTGGGGAAGATTCCATGCTACTACAACGTTTTATATTCAATTCAACAATTTACTTCGTATTCAACTACTCTCGCCCTCAATATTTTACAAAAGCAAAGCCTGAAAGATGAAGCGTTTGTCGGACAGTTTCGGATATTCCCATTTCCCACCCCATTTTGTTGGACACCTGGGAAATGTGGGAAAAGTGGGAAATAACGGGAAAATGGGAAATTTCCGGGAAATGAAAAAACCGAGTGGGAAATGAATACGATTGGCTGTTGTGTTACAAAGCGCCAAACGGAACATATAACGAATGACTATAGATATTAACTATCGTGTAACGATTTGTGACGCTTTAAAGTCATTTCAGCTTTCCTCAATCAAAAGGATTTCTTT
>JABASI010004543.1:0-13883 GCA_019776505.1 Tomocerus nigrus | reverse complement strand
AAAGTTATGTTGACTTTTCGAGGGCCAATGTCCCAGGTAAAACACAGAAAACTGCAACAATATCTATTAAAATAATATTCCATGATTTAGCTATTATTACATAAACTATCATTTGATATGTGCTCCCCTAGCATTCAAAATCTTTAAATGGATTTGGAAACAGAAACTATGAGTATCAATGTCAAAATAAAAATAACAGTAATTATTATTTCTATTTCACATTTTTATTTATCTCATTTTTTAGAAAGCCGAGCAGTGGTACATGAAGAATTAGCGGCTAATTCTGAATGTGAGTCTATTGAAAATTGTACTGAAACAAACGAAGAAGAGATGCCTTCTATTCAAGAAAATACTCAGGAACATGAAATTTTGGACGGTGATTCTGATTTGGATTACCCTCTTTCACCAAAGAAATATTCTGGCAATGAATCTAATTCGAAAGAGAAACGTGACATCTTCTACGAAGATCCGTTTGAAAAGCGGTTAATGGTGAAGCTAGAAAGATTGAAATTATTGGCAACCGGGCCGGTGGTACAAGATGCGTTACCTGATAATTTTAGAGCTATTTATAACCAAGCAACCGATGAAAGTATTACAGAACAGATACCTTTACTTCAAGATAGTCCTCATGACAAGGAAATGTTGGATGCCGGTTTTGATTTTGATCACCCTCCCTCACCATTCGAACATTATTATTCTGACTGCGAGGATGTTCCAGAAGAGAAAAAGCCAGACATCTTTGGCGAAGATCCGTTTGAAAATCGGTTAATCGTGAAATTAGAAAGATTAACGGAATGTCTCGTTTGTGATCAATACTTTTCTGAACCAGATCTCTACGAAAAACACTTGGACTCGAAAAGTCATCGAGCGGCTACTCGAGCAAATAAAAGAGAGGCCATTTTAATCGTAAAGCAGGACAAGCGAAAAAGAAAACGTGACGAGAGAAATAGAAAACATGACGAGAAAGAAAGAAAACGGGACGAGAAAAAAAGAAAGAGTGACGAGAGAAAAGGAAACCAAGAAAATGAAAAGAAATTGGACTCTGACGAAAAATACGTCAAGAAATTCATTTCCTGTGTATTTTGTATGGAAAATTTGGAGAGTCTGAAACGATACAAAGAACACTCGCTGCAGCACAAAAAGCTGGCACTGTGTCTACTGTGTACTGAAAAACTTCCCACCATACAAGAATTAGTAGATCATTACGCAAAAGAGCACAATGGAAAAAATATTGTCAAATGTGAAATTTGTGACGAGGCTTTTCTCGAGTACCAGGGCCAACACTTGCANAAAAGAGCACAATGGAAAAAATATTGTCAAATGTGAAATTTGTGACGAGGCTTTTCTCGAGTGCCAGGGTCAACAATTGCAGAAACATATGAGGGATGCACATGACCGGAAAATTTCTAAGGCAAGTTCTGACGTAGTGGTTTTACGTTCTTGTGATATTTGTGGAAAGAGAATCCGGACCAAGAAATCCCTGTGGATTCATTTATTATCCCATAATGAGGACAAATACAAATGTGTGAATTGCGAGGAGGAATTAAAATGTTTAACTGAATTGGAGTGCCATTATAACGAAGCCCACAATGGAGAAATGCCATTTTCGTGCGAAAATTGTGCGCACAAATTCTCTACTCGATTTCAGCTTAATGTACACGAAAAGGAAGATCATTCCGTAGAAAACGAAGAAAACTGTGTTGAAGAAATAAATACAAAGCCAAAAGAACTTTTTCCTTGTCCATTTTGTGATGAAAAATTTTCTGCTATGTATAAGTATGTACCCCACGTAAGGAAGCATAAAAAAATAGCGAACTGTTTACTCTGTGAGGATAAATTTCACAGTGTTCAGAAACTAGTGGATCATTACACATCGAATCACGATGGGGAAAAAATTGTAAAATGCAAAATATGTGACAAAGGTTTTCTCGAGTACCGGGATAGAAGCCTCCGCGAACATATGACAAGATTTCATGGTCGTAAATGGAAAAATAGAAAGAAAACGATATTATGTTCCTGTGAGATATGTGGGGAGAAATTTAAAAATCAGACATCGTTGCGTGTCCACTTAATTTCTCATAATGAAACGAAACATAAATGCGTCTATTGTGCGGACGAATTTAATCAAATTGAATTGGAAAGTCATTACGAAGAGGCTCACAACGGAGAGATCCCTTTTTCATGTCAAGAATGTGAACAAAAATTTTCGACTGAAGAACGACTTGAATTGCACGAAAAAGAATTTCATTCTAACGACCCAGTTTTAAAGGAGTTCATCTGTGATGAATGTGGCAAAGAATTCTACAGCACAAAAGATTTCAAAGACCATAAGCTTAGCCATTTGTCTTTGGAAGACAGACCTAAATTATTTTGTGAATTTTGCGGCAAATCATTTCTGAGGCCTTATAAGTTAACTATTCACGTACGAGAACACACTGGCGAAAAGCCTTATCCGTGCACTCTCTGTGACAAGGCATTCATTTCTTCTGATGTATTGAAGCAACACATCGACAGTGTCCATAGTAGAAAAGGCCATACTTGCGAAATTTGTGGAAAATCCTACAATTCAAGCAAATATCTTCGTAGACACATCAAAGAGCGTCATTCCGGAGAAGTCCATTTCTTTTCTTGTGAATTATGTCCCGAAAAGTTTTCGAAACCCGAAATTCTTAAGAGACACGTGGCAAGACTACACGACCCTTCCAGACCTTTTGCCTGTGATCAATGTTCCTGTCGATTCAACCACAAAAGCAATTTGAATTTGCACATCAAAGGTGTTCATGAAAAAATGGACACAGTATAATATGCAAAAAAGAGTTAAAAATTAATAAATGCTTCTCGACTCCTTACTCCTTAAAAATAAACATGATAATTAAGCCACGTATTGAAACTGAAATTTTAGGCATTTATTATGAAATAAATCTTAATTTGTACAACATTTTAGTAATGATGATTTATCTATTAATTTCATATTATTTATTACCTTGCATTCTTTTTTTTTATTTTAAAATCATGCACGGTCTTCCCACTTCATTCTCAGTTTTAATATTTTCGGGAATCCTCAACCACAAGTCATAGGTTGTCAAAAAGTAATACCCAATAACAATATGTAAGTTATTTTAATTAAATTCACGAAATGTGGCTTAAAGTAGTTTTAGTAGGGACATGGTAATCAATTCCTCAATCCTTCAATCTTTTATATAAATTTACTAAAAAATGGTTTTAGAACATGATGTACTCTCTGAAACAAACTCCATCGTTCGAATGCCCCAGAGCCAGGGCATTCTAATTTTGGGAGTATTCTTTTCTTCTTCTCCCAATGGACAATCTAATTTTTGCTCGAGTTTTCATTTGAACAGTAAATTATATGAAATAAATAGTTGCTTTTCTTAAATTCATTTTTTAACATGAACTGCACTGTACGGCTTTGATAGTTTTAATTATTTATTGTGTGCAGTGTGTGAATTTAAATGGCAATATCTCACTTAATGGCGCAAAAAATCTGAAGGATTGAATTTAGCAGATAAGTAAATGTTTCCTCGAAGTTGAGCGTGCATCTGTTTGCAAGTGTTTTTTATACGTGTCTTCCAACATCATCTAAATCCCCTGTACTGTAGAATGTCTATATATAGATGCAGATGCAGTAAAACGGAATAGAAACACATGTGTACTTATCCAGATCTTCTTCGGGAAATTATTATGAGACCCTTTCATCGTTTGTACTTTAGACCCCCACAAGAGACTCGGCTTTCAATTCAAGTACACAAGTAGAAGCACAAAACACAATGAGCTTTTGTGTAGCTATTTACGAGCTCAGCAGCGAGTATAATACGCTGCGTTAACAAATAATTTATTCACTATAACAGTGTTTATGAAAATCCAAAAAGCTTAGCTCAAAATATTCCACTAGAATATTAAGACCTGCAATAAAAATCCAAATTTTTAAAATAAAAGTAAAAAGAACACACTCGCAAACTTTAAATTAAATCAGGGTTGTATATTTTCCGTCTGAAGGATATTACATCCATCCACTGGATAAAATGGACGAAATTGGATAGTATAAACGTGGATGAAATGTTGCTACATAGGCAATGCTAGCTTATGACATAATATTAACATTTACTAAAAACTATAAAAATAAATTGTAAAAAAATGTCAAGTTTTATCCATTCCCTATCCCGGACAAAATTGAAGTGGATGAAGCGAATTTTGTCCAAATTATCCATCCCCACCTTACTTCGTCCACGACAGCCCTGAATTAAATATCATATTATCATATTGGTACGCGTGGACAGCAACCACAGTTTTGGAAATTCCCGTTTCCCATTTAATTTTGTTGGACACCTGGGAAAAGTGGGAAATGAGAAGTGGAAAATGGGACGTCAAAATTGGGAAGTTAGTTGCCATCTTGGGAAATGATGTAGTCTCTATTTCCCACTCAATTTTTCTATTTCCCATTTTCTCACCCACTTGGGGTTTTAGCTTCCCACTATTCCCACTGGCAAATGGGAACCTTCCCACTAGTGGTATTTCCCAAAAGAAACCTTGAATACAACTAAGGCTTTATGAAAAAATATTTGGCTTTTCAGTTGAATAGGGTACATTAATAGTTTTAATCAGTGTTTAATTTAGACCGGATAAATTGGCCAAAAATGAAAATTCAATAATTTTTACTCGCCACTATATTCATATTACATGTTTATAAATTTTTGGATGATATTGAATACTGGTCCTTTACAATATCCAAATGTCAAAATTAGGAATTTCTTTATTTTCGGAAATTTTGGCCAGGTGGCCAAAATCTAAAAAGCCGGCTTTTGTTAAACCCTGATTTTACTTGCTTAATTGTCGGACACACCATTGCATTTCAGTACTTAGCGAAAGCGACTGGAATATACTCCGGAGCTAATAGTTGAGATGAGAATGCGAACTGCCCGAATTTCTATTTATAAATGCGAGTCTAAAAATACTACTGTGTGAGCTGAAAGGGTAAGTAAAGACAATGAACAGTAAAACATTAATTGTTACTTGCAAACAAAGTATGGAACTGTTGGATGCACTGTCTCTCTGCTGTCTGTTGACTCTGGAGCAAAATCATTTACACTGACTGAGAATATGTTTATTGTCTGAATTTTCAAGTTTGTTTAAAGTCTGGTAAGCAAAACTTTTATTTAACATATTCGCCTTACAAGGAATTAGTTATATGCATTACTTTTTTTAATTGTGCTTACACAATTAATGTAAAACGACTATGATGGTAAACCAATTTTTTCTATTACGGGAGTATCTTTTATTTTCCTCCCAATATGATTAAACCGAGCAGGTCTGAGTTAAACAACCCACGCAACGCTAAAACTTAGTAGCATCTTTATCTCTAAAAGTAGAGCGTAAAGTGAACTTTTTTGTATGTTATTAATTATTTTTTTCTTTTTTCGGTTTTCAGATGGAGGAATCGTCATATCCAGAACCAGTACAAAACTAAAAATAGATGTTTTAGCACCGATGATATTTTCTTTCGAAACAATTTCATAACACAAAGGCTGTCTTGAGCCGTTAACAAATGAGACTGTTGAAAGTATCCTTGATTGTGTGCTGTCACCTGGGAAATATGGGAAATACTGGGAAATAGGACATAGTGGGAAATTATGTAAAATAAAGCCAGAACGTTTGAATTTTGGCCCAATTTTTAGCTCTATTTCCCACTATTTACCACACTTCCCATTTCCCACCCCATTTTGATTTCCACCTTTCCCAGTGAGAATCAAAATCAAATTCCAGTCAAAACCTTGACCCTCATGCAATTCAAATGTTGACTGTCTCGATCCAAGTCCAAGTCGTGACCAAGTCATTCGAGATGACAAATTCTGCCTCGAAAGTATTTTTTTGACGGAAATTTTTTTACATAAAAACTACTTCAACGAGTTTTCTTTTAAAAATTCATTTTTATGCTAAAAATTGACAAATTTCAAAATGTCGTCCTCATGTTTACTAGAGAAAAAGATGAAGATTCCGACGTTCACGAAAAAATCGGCACCGTTAATGTAAAGGAGACAAAAGTTAAAAATGATTAATTAATTCTCGATTCCTCAAAATATAAGCATAAGCCCTGTAGCGAAAATTAAGGTTGATGCATTAATTATGAATTAAAATTTCATTTGTACAACATTTTAGCTAATGGTGATTGGTTTCTATTATTTTCATATTATTGCCTTGCATACTTATTTCCGTTAAAATATTAAATCTTATTTTAAAAGTAATGGTCAGTCTTCCCACTCCATTCTAAATTTTAATATTTTTCGAGAATCAGTAACCAAGTTGTAAGTCATACGTTGTGAGCTGAGAATATAAAATAGTATACAATGTACGCTATTTAAAATAAATAAATAACCTCCACGAAATGTGGCTTCGAGTAATACAGGAAACATCTCTACACAGCTGTCCTGTGTCTAGCCCAGCTCGTAATGTATGCATGTCAGCCCGGCAAGATTAAAATGCCCCACCCTTCGGAACAATTCCCCACCCTCCCGAACATCGAAATTTATTGTAGGTTAAATTAGGGTTAAATATCGGGTGGGGTGGGGAATTTTCCACCCCCTTTGAAATTAGGTTATTTTAAGTTAGGTTAGGTTAGCATTTGGTGGGGTGGGGATTTTTTCTGAAAGGGTGGGGCATTTTAGTCTGGCCGCATGTCAGCCAAGCCAGCATCAGTAGAATTGCATTGCTTTTGCTTTTATTGCTGGTGTTATTAAAAGTCAAAAGGGAAAGTTATAAATATTAAAATTAAAAAATGATGCAATTATTTAATTTAAAAAAGTAAAATTTATTTTCGGGAAAATGTCACCAATTTATGTGTGTTCAATATTCAAGCTGCATAATATTTTGTGCACTTTTTATCTTTACATGGGGAAAGTGTTAGAGATCAAAAAAATTGCCCAATGGAATGTGACGACGAACTCCCATCGTTTTCCTGCAAGGTGATACTCATACAGCTCATGGCAATTTGTTTTACGATTTAAAATGGGGGTTTAAAATTTCAAACGGGCTATTAAATTTTAAAAGAGGGTTTTTAATTTTAAAAACAAAGTTTTAATTTTCAAAACTGGGTTTTAAAATTTAAAACGGGCTGTTAAGTTTTAAAAATTATTATTAAAAACGAGATTGAATATTTCCCACTATTTTCCGCTTGTCCATAATAAAATCCAATAAAATCCAAATAAAATAAATACTAATGTACTATGCTATGCTACATTATGCATGGCAATCTGAATCGCATTTTTAGACCGCCCCATCATCTGCAGATTTCACTCAGAAAAATTCTCTTTTTGCTTGTCCTTGATGAATTTTGGGATTCAGGGCAGAAAGGTTTACAGGATTTACATCTCGGAGTCGCCATCGATCCCTTGGTACAGCAAAAAGTATCAGTCACGACCTATATAACGACCACGACCTCAGTGATGCAAAGGTTTCTGACTTTGGACAAACATTTTCTCGCATGATTGAATTTGAATATTCTTCTATTCAACTGTCGAATTTGTCTGGATATGTCGCCAGAGCAGGACAGACGAATTTTGATGAAAATAGAATTAATTGCACCGATGATTGGGTTTGCGAGAAAAGAAGAAAGGAATGGACATAGGAATCTTGGCGAAATTTCTTCCCAAAGAAGTTCAAGGGAGAAGAGAACGAAAGAGCCGAGGAGGAGATAGCCACACAAAAGAAAAATTGTGTGAACTTTCATATTCAAATTGACTGGGATGGGCTCCATCTCTTCGTGCTTTGATTTTGAATTGAGTTGTTGAAATGGGAGGAGGTAAAAGAACTTTCTTTCCTCGGTCCAAAGATTTAAAAATCCTTCCTCCTGCATCCGCTGGAAATACGCAAGAAAATTGAAACGATAACACCTATGAAAAATTTGGATCAGGGGTTTCGTGATTGCCATTTCTTTTGTGGTCATGCAAATGCCATCGAGTGAATAATATTTTAATACTATCGGTATTGTGTATTGTAAAAAGTCTTTATCACCGAGACTGAATAATTTCATTGAAAAATTAGCAATCACTCTAGCTTGAAGTTCTTCGTAACCCATTTCAACTTTTCCAAAGGTTTCATGCGGTCTTTCTATTTCCCAGTCATAGATGTAAACGCTCGAATTCATTTTATCCATTTATGTTTCGCAAACACGTCTGACCAGTCGTTTTCAAAATCATTCCTCCTGTCAATCTGCCGAAGAAACTTGTATCCATTTTCGATGAGATATTTAAAATTCTCAAATTGTTTTTTGTCTGGGGGTGCAATAATTTCGCTGGTGATGTATGTCCCATACTGAATCGTAATGAGGAATCCGGCGAGGACGACAATCAAGTAGAGACTCCTTTTCCGGTTGAACGGAACTTCTTGATCCAGGAGGACCTTGACCATGGACATGAGGATCGAATTTAGTTTTTGGCGGGTGGAGGAACCCGGCGTTGCCGCGGCCAACACCAAAAATGAAAGTGGAAAGAGAGAGAAGAGAAGATCAGCAACCAGCAAGGCACGTCGAAAGTTCTCTGCACCAAAACTGACAACGGGACATCGAGGAATTCGGAACTGGGTTCACAATAGTAGGGAATCATATCAATAGTGGTTTGTGTAAATATTGTTGACATGGAACTGTTATTGAACGCGTCCGAGTAGATTTCCAACATATCAATCATTCCACAACTTTGCATTGATTCTTTTATGATCTGCTCATTTCTGCCATAAAGTGCAGTGAAGTTAAATTTATTGGCCATTGACTCAACCACCCTGAATTCAGATTCACATGGGCTTAGTGAACTCCTTGTTAGAGAGTAGGTACTAGGTTCTCTGCACTCCAACAACGTTCGCGCATCTTGTGCTTTTGGACCGTCTTGAGGGTTGGTATCGCGGGGTCTGTTTAACTATGGTGCAAATATTGAATTGTTTGATGGGATTTGTGTTTTGTACAACTGCATATAGATCTACAACTGACCAATTAAGTTTATTAGGTTTTATTTATTTTCTGTAAAATGTCACCAGTTTATACGTTGGGCGTCGGGTGGGGCACCTTCCGACATCGGGTCCCTTCGACGAGCCTTAAAATTAAAACATTTTTACTTGGTAGGTACTTTGGTTATAGTTACACATAATGTCACAATGCCCCGGGGGCGTGAACTGCTTCAACGAAGTTGATATTAGTGCGCCATTTATGAATTCTTCTATTTACAGAATATTATTACCTATACGAAACGAAATAAGGAAATCAGCAAAAGTAACAAACAACAAAACGTGAAAAATAAAGATATTTTTGTTCTCAAAACATCAAAAATAAGAAATAAAAATAACAATCAACAATATGGAGTCGGTTTATTGTACACTGTGTGTCAAACGGTGTTTATCAAAAGAGACAATAATATCGGAAATTACGTCAGGTGATGATGAAAGTATTTAATTTTTAAGAAAGTTGCTTGCTTCTAAGTCAATTCAATTATTAAAAATATTCACTATTAAATCATGTCATAATAAATAGAATTAACTTTTGCTGTTGCATATTACAAACTGAAAATTATCTCGAGGAAATTAGATTATTTCTAGAAGGATGTTCAAAGTTTCCTATTATCAATTATTTCATCTTTGATTTGTCGTTCATATGATTTGATCTTTCGTTGATGTCCTATATCCTTTTGACTACGGAGAAATAATTATTATTTCCTTGTCGTTTTTAAAACAGCTGATGAAGCACTAAAGGATGGAGTAGCAGTGATCTTCCTAATGCGAAAAATGCTGGAAATACCTCAAGATATCTGCTGCAATATTTTAGCAGATTATGGCGATCCTTGTTCGTGGATTGATTTCTGTGATTCATGTTTGGATTTAGTTGAAAGGGGTCGAGTTATTTTTTATCAGATGACGATGTTGCAAAAGCAGTTCAAAACTTTGCAAAATAAAATTAACAATGTAATCACTCAAGCGGTACCTCTTGACAAAAATGTAATTGGTGAAGTGAAAATCGGAGTAAAAGAAACAATAATGACATTTATCAACAATGGTTAGTCATTAATTAGTTACCTCAAGTATTCTTGATTTATTGATTTGTGTAAAGTAAAAAAAGTAATTTTTAAAGTTCACTAATTCACTACACTATAACTGTTTACTGTTTAATTAAATTCTAGGCTTTTCTAATGGCGTGAATGAAACAATATCTGAAGATGTCACGCCGTCAAATTTTAATGCCACGGAACTGAGTTGGTCGGCAATGACCACCTGTGACATAAATGAACCAAGTCAACTTATTTTAAAAGACGAGGTGGAAATCAACGACTTCGGTGGGGACCTATTCTACGAAGCCGATGGTAATTTTCCACAGGAGGAGGATCCTCTTAGACTGGATGGAACTGGTAAGATTTGTTTAAAGCAGATTTTTGCTACCTATAATATATTAATGAGCATGTCGTGGTTTAAAGGAAATATATTTCAGGAGAAATAATCCGTTTGGTATGTTTTATCTGCATACATATACCTCCCCGACAGGCATCCAAGTCAGCCATGGACATTATTTCGCCCATCGGGAATAATTTGAACCGCTTAAATATCCGAATGGCTTCCATGCCACAGTTCTTTAACAAAAAACAAATTATGTCGCTTTAAATGTAGAATATTACAGCAAGAACGTATTTTTCCTGTTGAAATATCCCAACGAATGATCCCTGTCAGTGTGCTACACGAATGTTTTGTCATTTTTGTCTCCACATTGTCAAATTGTCATTCATGATTATCATGATGGATAATAGGTGTACTTCCACGTAAAAAGTTACCCGAATTCACTGTTATCACTTTAAATTTTCCTTTATGTTTACAAAGAACTTCGTTTTCAAAAAAGATTAATATTGTCCTGAAATATCATTTGTTATGTGTACTCAGGTAGTGGCTCTTTACTACGCACATAAGAAAAGATAAAGATATAAGTCATTAATGTATGTTTAAAAAAGTGTGTGAACGATGCATATGCGCAGATCTGATTAACAGTGTTCGATCGCGTTCGACCCTTTAAATGCCCTAATTACTAAAAATATTTGTTTTGGGAAAACAACGCTTCCTACCCTGGTAAACATAGTTTCCTTCCGGGGAACGCAAGTCTCCTAACCGACCAGACAAAACATTTTGAAATTTTGCATCCTCACTGGTGTCTCCCTCCTAGAAAAAAAAATCCTACCGAATGATTGCTTGGTATCCTTAGTTTCGACGGCCCATTACTCATACCATCGAACAGGTCGGATGATGATTTTACCCGCTGTTTTTAAATACCAGGATAATAATTATGCCATGGTGGATAGCATGGAAATATAAATTCCATGAGTGCAAAGTCAAAACCCGTGTTTTTACTATTACCTTTTCAAAGGCGCCCAGTAGAAATAATGGATACCTAGCTGATTTATTAAATAAACTTTTGATTTTTAGATGGCTGCAGTGACAGTGGCAATAATTTTAACTTGGACATAAAAGAAGAAACAAGACAAGAATTTAATTCAACGAATGCAAATTTTGAAAAAGTGAATGAATCTAAAAGTTTAATTGGACAGGAATTTAGGGAATTAAATCCGCCTGTATTAGCACAAAATGCTAAAAGAAATGAAAAGGGAATTCCACGTAAGAAATCAAAAGCACAAAACGAAAAATCAGGAACAATCAATAAATTGCAGACTGGAGAACGGCCGTATAAATGCAAATTTTGTGGTAAACTGTATAGAGTTCCCTTCACTTTAGTTGTACATGAACGAAGTCACACTGGGGAAAGACCGTTTAAATGTGACGCATGTGGAAAAGCTTTCAAGTCTAATACTGATTTAATAAGCCATACTAAAATTCATAGCGGAGAAAGGACTCACAAGTGTAGTTTTTGTGAGAAGAGCTTTATTAAATCAAGTCACTTAAAGATTCATGAAAGAAGAAGTCACACTGGAGAGAAACCCTTTGATTGTGACACTTGTGGCAAAGCATTCGTTTGTTTAGGCGCCTTAAATTTTCATAAAAGAATTCATAGTGCAGAAAGGCCCCACAAATGCAACTATTGCGGCAAATGTTTTTATGGTGCCTGGAACTTAAAGATACATGAAAGAAGTCACACTGGAGAGAAACCCCATCAATGTGACATTTGTGGAAAATCATTCATTTCTTCAAATAAGTTGAGTAAGCATAGAAGAATTCATATTGAAGGGAAGCGGAAAAAACGTTAAAGTGCAACGATTAATTGCGATAGACGCTTTTTAACTCCAAGGGACTTAAAACTTCATGGACACGTTCACACTGGAGTGAAAGTCTACAAATGTGACACTCCTGGAGCTACTTTCACTCAGCCTTTCACCAATTCACACTTTCAATTTAATTTTGCACATAAAAGGTGTTCACGAAAAGATTGGGCAGCGTATATGAAAAAAAGAGAAAAGTTCAAAATAATTAATTGATTCTCGACTCCGTCAAATATAAACATGACAAACCCCATTTACTGAAACTGAAGTGTGATGCATTTTTTATGAATTGAAATTTGTACAGCATTTTAAATGATTAAATCGATGATATGAAAATGATTAATATAATCCGTTATCTATTAGTTTCATATTATTTATTGCCTTTCATTCTTGAGAATTATGATTAGATTGAACACTGGATTGATACAAATTATTTTGATTGCGCTAGTTGGTTTTGCATTTATGTAATAATATCTCTCTTGACGTCAATTTAATTTCCTACGGAAATCATTATTATTAAAAACTGATTTTAAATGCATAATATTATGTTCTTAAGTAGGTACCTGATCATAATAATATACAAAATCTGTTATGTATACTCCATAATTTAGAATGCTTTTCTTTATGACCAGAGTTCTCAATTTTATTTTTTATTTTTTATTATTTTTAATTTATTTATTATTTTAATTATTTCTAATTAATTATTAATATTTTTAATTCGTTGTCGTTTATTTCGGTAAAATCTTCTTAAAACTTGTGATTTTGTCTTTTTTACCTTTTCAATATTGTGACCCATTTTGGAAACATAATATTTACTATAGGTAAGTATGTATGAATGTATGCCATTTAGCTAAACACAATTAAGAAAATATTTCAAGGGCGTTATGTAAATAGGTTTTTGGATAAAAAACTGCACGGTCTTATTGCTGATGAGACAAACTGCTTTTCTACAGAAGCATACATACCGGTTTATCCTGTCCGTATGGGAGGGAAGGAATACGAATTGGTATTTTTGATGGATGTGTGATTTGGTAGCCAAATACAGAATAGAAATAGAGGTGAATAAATTAGCAATACAGACGAGTAAATATACAAGACGATGACATTAACCTAAATAGGTACCTAGGTATGCTATTTTTTGATGAGGAAACTTCAATAGTCATCTCATATTGAATGCAAATGTTTGGGTTGGTTAAAAACATTTTTATTCCATAATATAAGAAAACCATTGCGTAAATTTATTAAATAATCCCACCAGAATTAATAATATTACATACGTTTTGAGTGACAAGGAAACCATACTGAATTTGCAGTGTAAATGTCATTCACAATGGGTTACCATAAATGGTCATGATGACAAAGAAATAGGAATGAAAATATTCAATCATGCATGCATTAATGTAGTGAAGGGTAGAATGGGTCACCTCCAATTACATATAATTGATCAATAATTTATCGCTAATCGTTCCATATGATTATGCGTAGGTATTATGATAAGGGTAACAGATTATGGGTCCTTGTCATAGGCGTATACAGAACCGAGTTTCGGAGGGGGCTGAGATTTTGTATGGACATATATAACACATATATTCGCGCGAAGCGCGAAAAATTTAGGTCTTTTTTGTCAAATATGAGTCAAAA
>JABASI010004542.1:0-13884 GCA_019776505.1 Tomocerus nigrus | reverse complement strand
TCAGTAACTCGGAAATCAAAGTCCAATAGGGGATTACATAGAGCTCGTTTGTTCTCCATGCTCAGCACCTCGCTCTTCCTTCACCCAAAGCCACGGAGTTGCGGGGAAAGGATTTTTGTGCTTGTTACTAGAATTATCATCGGCGATAATAAGTAAGTCACAGGCCCGTTAATATATCCGTAGAGGCCACATTTTAAAAATGCCACAATAATGACACTAATAATATTATTATGTGGGTAAAAGTCACACAAATGCATCTAGCTCATATAATATCGCGTAAGTTATACGTATCTCTTTCCATTAGGCTTCGAGGCATGTAGATGTGAGGAATTGAGAAAGTGAAGTACTGAGATGATTATGGAGCCGATGTCAACATTTGTACTGGCATTTTATTTGTATGAGTGTTTGGTTGGATGGCCAGTACTAGGAGGAGGATGAGATTGGGATTGACTGTGCTGTGCCAAGTCGGGGAGAGTAAATAGCAAATGCAATTAGTAGGCTAATCGGAAATTGTTTTTCTTTGGCAGCAAGTGAAGAGAAGACGGAGCAAGAAGGGCTTCCTCTCAACTGTGCACTCTGTTTCTCTTATTCTAAGTAATAGCCGAGCTAAGAAGGCAGACAGACTGGAGGAGGAGATGATGATCCGATGTGAAGGAGTAGGAGTGATAATAGTGGATGGATGGGAAGTGGGGAGCTAGCTGCCTTGCCGTGATCAGACATTATGACCATGATCTGATTCAGTGACATTATTGGTGTAAGGGTGTAACATATCCGTCCCGTGTCTTGTCTTCTTCCAGAATAGTATACACAAAAAAAATAGCATTCCTTCCTAATATCGTTAATATTGAGTCGGTGTTATGTAATGCAGTAGTGCAATAAGATGAGATGCACTGCTGTTACCACCTTCTGCAATCACACCATACCAATATACTACAGGGCCCATCAAAACCACTTTCTACATGTAAATTTTATTTTTATTTCATTTTTTCAAGCTAAATAGCTCACCCAAATTCTTTTTCATGCTTTCTGACAAAAACTAGACAAAAGGTGAAAGTTTAATTTGCTTAAAAAGGCGCGAAAAACATTTCTTTGAGCCATTTAGCATAAAAATGTGAAGGAAATGTACATGAGAGAAAGTCGTATGTCAAGTTACTTTTGGTGGACCTAGGCACAGGGATGTCACTTTCTCCATGTAAATGACATTTCGTCTTTCCGCCATAAAATAACACACCAAAATGATTTTCATGCCATTTCTAGAAGATTTAACAACTTTCACTTCACTTTCATATAAATTTCATTGATATGGAGAAAGTGATATTATTGCCAGTTACTTTCCGACTACCCTGTATAGGTACTAACTGGAAGATGGGGAAGAAATTCGACTTCTATCTGCATCCCTTCACTTCATATGCGACTTGACTGACTGGAACTGGTTTTCTTGGCTGACTGAGTGAGTGAGTGGCAGAAGGAGAGGAGTCTTTACGAGAATGATGATGATGCGAATATTATGTGTATTAGTATTAGTATGTGTATGTATGTGTGTGGATGGATGGGGATGATGCACAGTTGTTTAGAGCATTTCGGGGCCAATAATAATAGATTTTGGCTCGGGGATCTCCAATTCGGGAAACTATGGACAGCTAAGCACATTAGATGATTTTCCTTGTGCAATTCTTGTGGAAAATAATGGGATCTGTGATGTGTGTCGATTTCTTCTTTTCATTTTCTTTTCTTTGCCTTTTCTTCCTTTTTTCCATTTCATCTCGTTTCATTTCATCACATCATCCGCTTGGCATCTCATCCCGAGCCTCACTCCCGACCACTGCTCATAAAGAAACTGCAAAGTGCAATGCAGTCAACCTCAAAAGCCCCAGTTGAACCAACTCAACCTCAACTAATAAACCAAAGAAGCTTAAGCTACCCGTTTATCCATCTTGACTTGACTATCGTGACGTTGCGTTGACTTGATGAGAAAACTGATCTTCCCATCATCAATCCAATACTACTCCCTCCCTAACAATGCCCCTGCCCCACCACTCTCCTCCAGGCGGAACAAATCCCTTCTTACACATACACAACATACATATACATTGATCCTACTAGATAGATGTACAACGTACGTACATTTATTTTCTCCGGCATTCCTTTAAACTACAGGGAAGATCAAAAGTAAGAGGGTACCGTAGAACTTTCTCCATGTAAATGACAATCACACGCTATAAATAGCACCCAAAAATTGTTTTTCACGTCATTTCGAGATATTTTAACTTTCAACTCACTTTTACTTTTGCAAACGTGAAAGTATAATGGGCTAGAAATGAGGTTTAAAAGTTTTAGGTGTGAAAAGACAATTTTTACATGGGGAAAATCGTATGGTATATGTAGTAAGTTACTTTTGCTCCTCCCTGTACAGTTCCCGTAAAAAGTCCCTCATTATTACAGCAAAATAATATCATCGTAGATATGCACACATCACAGATTTTTCTCTTTCCTGATGTATTAGGAAGATGAAGCAGACAATAGTGATATTTGCAAAGATTCTATCTACCTAGGTGCCTACTTTATTTGGCAATTTAATGTCCAATGTCGATGATCGCTCACAGCATTTACGTTCATGAATTAATGAATACCAAAATGATTACAATTTATACGGCAGCAAAATAAAATTGGAAACCATAGGACTTTCTCAATGTAAATGACAATTCGTCTTTTCACTCCTAAATAGCACACCAAAATGTCTTCCCAGCTATTTCTAGAAAACTGAACTTTCACTTTTACAAGGTGAAATTGAAGTGAAATTTTTTAGAGTGTTGCTTGGGTGTGCAAAGAGAAATAGTCACTTGCATGGAGAATAAGTGCTATGGTATAGTTACTGTTGCTCTTCCCGTAGACATAAGTATCAGAATAATATTATGGTATACAAGACAAATACTGAAGTTTGACTCAAGAACATCGAATAGGGTGGATAATCTTCATCATCTTTAATTAATTAGCGAAACAATGAAATTTTTGAGTGAAAATATTTGTTGTGTACTTTGTCTCGATTTTCAGCTTGATATGGAAGACAGTGAAAAAAGGGAATAAGGGAAAATGGGATATGTGGAAGAGAAGGTAACATAAGCTTACGCTGCAAAAGTTATTGAGGGAAAGAGTCAGCTAAACGGAAGAGATGGTGATGTGATGAAATGTTATGAGTATGCAATTTCTGCCTTTATAAGAGTAGGTAGTAAGGCGAGGAGAATAGATTTTGAATGGGCTACGTGGATGTGTAAGTAGGGTTCAATATACGGAGTGTGGCTCCTTGCTGTTGCAATAAAATCTCACTATTATTCAGAGTAGAGTAGCTGCTCTGTATAGAAATCCCCAATCTATCTGTCCGTCCCTTTTGGCATGATTGTAAATAACTTTGTATGGATTGACGCACATTTTTCAAATTTTTAGAGTGTCATCTACAGGTAATGGACCATTGGATTAAAAAATGGGGTCACTGGGACAATGTCAACAACTGGGTCATTCCGAGGTCATCTCATGACGGCATCGAGATCAACACTGGAAATTTTCTGCAGGTACTCACGGTCTAAAGAAAGACTAAACATGAAAGTGGGGTCAATAGAGGAAGGTCAACGGGGTCATTCTATGGTCATGTCAAAAACGGACCGAAAAGCGTTGTTAAAACTTTGTGGACACTTGTACAGAGTCACCGCTGTTATACCCCAATGCTATAGTACTGTGTATAAATAATAATATCCGTTTTACAATGGTTTATTTATTAGGTGGAAGTAAACTGGGGATGAAAGAGAAGTGGAGTCGGCGTGAAGACGGGCGGCGGGAGAGGAATAAGAGACAGACAACCTGTCTCTATTTAGGGGAACACGGAAAGAACAAATAGAACGTGATGAGGATGGCAAAATCTCATCTGAGTTTTACTTTTCCTCACGTTTCATTGCTTTTCGCTTTCCCATCTTCTCGACTGTCTCCAACAACCCGCACATGCATCTTCCCCGCTTCTTTCTACCTCCAACTAGGAATATCACTCCTTCTTCACATCCTTCAATCCGATCCAATCCACTTTACTTCTTCTTCTTCTTGCACGGAGAAAAGAAAGAAGACGGCGGATAAGAAGGTAAATATCCACGGAAAGCAAACCACATAGAGTCCTTATGTACCCGGGTAGCATAGGCAGCCAATAAGTTAGGGCAAGTAGTGCAATGTGGAGGCAGCCAAGACGAGATCCGTTGTTGGGTTCAGACAGATGAGCTTTAGGATCTTCTCATCTCAACATCAAATTCATCACTGTCACTGTCTGAGACATAGGCGGCTAGAACTTTGTTTGCCAGACTTTGGAAAACAATGAAAATGCAGCTAAAGGGAAATTCGAACAACTTTTCCAAAACTACACGCCATTTTGTGTCAAGAGTAGAACTAACAAGAAAATCTTAACTGCTGTGTCAACACCATGCACCTCCATTCTACCCGCACTCAGCCTTCAGCTTTCCCTGCCTCCTCCACGCTAAGTGACATGCAGCTTGTCACTTCAAGCAATAGCCCTCCATAATTTATACACAGTTAAATGTCACCTAAATTATTAGATACAATCACCTCTTGAAAGTAGATGAAATATCTTCCCTATCTATGTCACTATAAAATTCATCTTTTGAAAGTGTATGTAAAATGTTCCATCTTCAACCTGCGAACTATTATTTATTATTTACTACATATACATGTGGAAATGTGCATCTACCCAGATTTTCGCGTTTTCAATTATTGTAATGCTCATATTTATTAAATTTTGCCTAAAAGATCGGAATACAGCCTGCCTGGGGGGAGTACCTACTACTTACTACTATAGCTATGCTTTGTTATGTTTATGAATAATTAATTGCATTATGAATGCACATCATAAATATCTGAAATGAACAAAAATATGTTAAGTTCATTGACATGGACTATCAGGAGCCTCACACACAACCCTCCAACATTTTCTAAATTTTCATCTGAAACGCTGTCAGATGTTTTAAAAGGCCTTTCGTGCCTTTTTATTTTGAATCACACTAAAAGGTGCGACAGGTTTTTCTGCCTTTCAGATGAAAATTTAGAAAATGTTGGAGGGTTGTGAGCTTCTTGGATAGTTTATCTGCCCATGTCAATCAATCTTTACCATTTACATCCATTACAGATGCAGATATTGCTATCTGGTGGAGTGGGAACACACACACAGCTTGATCAAGTCACACCAACCTTAAATTGTCAGTTAATTTTTATGGAGGGACACTTTAAGGACACTAAGAGATATACAGCTGAATAAGAAATATTAATATATGACATGATGATACACCATACCGGCGAATAGTTATAGCTATGGCTATAGTAGACAGGGTGTGAGTGCGAACTTGCTTGCGACGTGCTAAAATATTTTACGAGATAGAATGGAGATCGTAAATCCCATCTTAAAGTCATAACATAAAGTATCTTGTCCATGTCAATCCATCTTTACCATTTTCATCCATACAGATGCAGATATTTGCTATCTGGTGGAGTGGGAACACACACACAGCTGGATCAAGTCACACCAACTTTAAATTGTCAGTTAATTTTTATGGAGGGACACTTTTAGGACACAAAGAGATATACAGTTGAATAAGAAATATTAATATGATATGATGATACAACACCACACCGGCGAATAGATATGGCTATGGCTATAGTAGACAGGGTGTGAGTGCGAACTTGCTTGCGACGTGCTAAAATATTTTACGAGATAGAATGGAGATCGTAAATCCCATCTTAAAGTCATAACATAAAGTATCAAGAGAGAAACTAAAGATGACAAGTCAGTTGATTTTACGCCGACGCTTCACTGCCTCGTTTGACGATTAAAGGAAAGTTTACATCTGCAACACAAACACAACACAAAACACAACCAACAATAAGTACTATAAGTAAGGTAGCCTCGGATTGACTAAAACATTCGAATACCGTCGTCTATGCATTGTGGTTGGCTTGGCGTTGATGATAGAATTGGAGAAGAGGAGGATGCGGCGATGAAATATCGTGAATGGAATGACTATGTTGAAATCTGCATGGCTATTGCTGGTTGAAGGAGAACGAGAAGTGACGGAGTTAGTGAGAGGATTGTTGGGTCGTGTGTGATGTTATTGTTTGTCACAGTCAGCGAATATTACAGACATCCACTAATCTGAGACGTTATCGTGACATCTTTCCTAGCGAAAATAGCAAAATTTCTATTTTTCCTCTTATGTGCCATAAAAATCCGAAATTTGGAAACACTATAGGTCCATGTAAACCCCAAAAATTTTCATCTAATTTAGCAAAACAAAACGTTTCTCTAAATCCCTTTGTCATTAGTACATTTGCTACGCCTCAATGTTCTTTTGCTTCTTGAAGTTCGCCGGACTTATGTGAAAAGAAATAGTGGATGTCTATGGAGCGAGTGAGAGGAAGAACTGCGGACGTCTTTAGAGGCAATTCCATGTGGGAATGAAATAAGAAAACTGCTCTTCCCAGCAAGCACTGCGACTCCTTTGAACTTAAGATATCATATGCTCCGCGAGATACGAACAACAGAATTCACAAGAGATGACAAAATAAAAGAGGAGAATAAAAGGGAGGTGAATGAGAAGGCGAGATGAGTGGATGAGACGCGACATGCGACAAGGCCATTACTTTCCTCCTATTTAGTTAACACTCTGACAATCTCAATCCGATAGAAAATGAAATAATAATAGCTCATAAAACCTCCAAATTAGCTCATGCGAATACAAGAACCTACTCAAATATTAAATATAAAATCTTACAGTTCGTCCATTCAAAAAAAGTTTTCTTGGGATTGCAACACGACAACCCACTTTAAAGTTTAACCCTCATGTATGACCATTACAATATCAGTGAAAATACAACAAACAATAATGTTAGACGTAAAAGTAAATGAAGCAATAATTGCATTTGCATTGTTTAAACTGTATACAACTTGAACTTAATAGCAAAAGCTATTTCTTTGTGCATGGGTCCCGCTAATAACTTCAAGCAGCAAAAGCACATTGGGGCGTAAGGAATGTCAAAATGACAAAGGGATTTAGAGAAAAGTTTTATTTAGCTGAATACCTGGATGGAAATTTTTGGGAGTAAATAGCCCTAGAGTTTAAATGCCCTTATTTTTAATTAAAAAATTAGAATTTTGACGACGCAGAAAACGAAAAATAGGAATGCTGCTTTGGCTGAGAAGGGTAAGTTTAGCCCCAATGCTCTGTGTTGCCTGCAAATGCTTTTCACGGCCAATCTCACGGCAATGTCTCAGATTAGTGGATTTCCATAGTAGAGCTCTACATTCTACATAATATTATGTGATAATGATATAGTATTGTTTTCCTCACTGTTCATGCAGTTTAACGGAAAAACGGGAAGTAAATAGATGCACAGATGCATAAATGAGGAAAGTAATTTAGGAGTTGGTAAATGAACATTGGAGTAGTGTCGTCAGCAGAGAAGGCAGCTCTAGGAAGATGTCACAATCACGTCTTGGACAGAGAGAGAGAGAGATGAGGGCAGAAGAAGAGGAAGTAAGGATGTCAACGAATTGTTTAGGAGTCTGGGTCTCGTTTTTTTCCATACATCTGCATGACATTAGCGGAGGAAGACGCATCTACTGTCCAACATTCTGTTCCGAATGAATACTACAGAAAGGCAAAGCTCATTCAGATCTTTTTCTGTTTCTGATGAAGCGACGGAAAAAGTGAGGAGGAGGAGGAGGAGGTGGAGGAGTGTGTCCCAGCAACTGAAGGGAAAAGAAGGCAGATGACTAATTTCTCAGTTAGCAAACAATGGAGACGTCTTGAAGATCACTTGGACTCACAAAGAGAGCTGTATGCAAAATAGCCGCGGAGCAGGAGATTAGTCGAAAAAGTGAGTGAGTGTGCTAAAACTGAAAGTGAATTTGAAAGGAGGTTTGTCTGGAGGAGCTGGAAGGAAGCCACGAGCGAAACCAATTGACAAAGTAAGGAAAAGGAAAGGACAAAGAGGGACATGAAAACAAAAGCAAGAAAATGAAAAGGAGACAGAAAGAATTGCAAAGTCAGTCAAAATCCTCTCGTCATGTCCTGCCAGCCCTGCCCTATGCCTAATCCTCCTCCGCATCTTCTTCTTCTCATATTATTCCCTTCTCTTCCTATTAACTGAAGATGAGTCGACGAGGACTGCGAACTCCTTCAACATTTCCTCTTTCCCTCTTTAAGGAAGAAGAGGCTCCTTCCTTCGTCACTGAAACTGCCAAGGTGTAGTAGATGCATAAAGCATAGTGTGATGTCATCCCAAAGGCCCCAATGTCTCAACGATGCATTATTAGCATTGAAACTTTGTCAATTTACTTTCCCATTGGGTTCACTTCTCCTTGTCGACTTATTTGTCAAAAGTGCTCTGCTCTCCCATTCTCTTCCTCCTTCGACTGTACACGCACCAACTCCCGTCCTTTCTTTGACTTTTGTCCATGACTCCTTGGCTCCGGTTCCAGCTATTGCCCGTCATCTGTCTCGCTCTCTCGTCTTAAAATGTATCTATAGCCATTTTAGTCTCTTTATTGTTGTAGCAGGAGCAGGGAAGACGTTGCTTGAGAGAGGAAACTAAGACAGAGTTATATATAGACAGCATGGAACAATGGAAGAGATTCAAGGCTCGAGGAGAAAAAAGAAAAGTTTTTGTTTTGCATAGTTCGTTGTGTGTAGCCGTGCCGTGCCGTGTGTCGTGTGTCAGAAATTCTTCTCCTTCGCCCTAACACAACAAAAGCATCAATCTCAACTTAAACATCTTTCCCATTTTAGATGTGACATCTTGTACAGCAGTTGAAACTGTTAAATGCAACACTGACTGCACTACATCTCCCTACTCTCTACTAACATACGCACACTTTATAATAATGCATCTGTTCTGTATACTCCCTTCTATATATAGGGATCTATATAATAAAAGATGCGGGAGAGGACGACGACGAGAGGAGAAGGAACACGCTGCGTGGAATGTCAAGACACGACAATGCACTGCACTGGAACTGAACTAAAGTGACAAGGAAATAATGGCTGCGTTTTGTACAGGAGAAATGTAGACATTTCATTGCACTGCTTTGATTTGACTTGACACATTAGTTCCGAAAAATGTCATCTTACATTGACAGAGAAATGAAACAAGGCACACACACGACACACATTCCCAACGCCAATAACGCCATTCCCACACACAAACTCATTTCACCCTTCGCAAACAACTTCCCTACATCTCCCCGACTAGACACTAACGTACAATGACAAAAGTTTCTCTAAAAAAACACAGGATTTATGATCACTTTATAGAAAAACTAATAACAATGAAGTAATTAAGGTTGGTGTGACTTGCGTGTGCGTGCGTTTTATTCCCACTCCAGCAGACACTAAATAACTAGATCTGTAATGGATGAAAATAGGAAAAGTTGATTGACATGGACACAACCTTCGAACATTTTCCAAATTTTCATCTGAAACGCTGTCAGTTAATTGTTTCTGGGTTTAAAAAAGCCTTTCGTGTCTTTTTATTTGAGTTACATAAAAAGTGCGACACGTTTTTTCTGCCTTTCAGATGAAAATTTTGAAAATGTTCGAGGGGTGTGAGACTCGTGGATAGTTTATCTGTCGATTTCAATCAACTTTACCCATTTTCATCCATTCCGGATCCAGTTACAATATTTGCTATCTGGTGGAGTGGGAAAGCACACGCAGCTGAACCAAGTGACACCAACCTTATTATTACTCTTATTAGATGATTGAGCAAGTAAAAAATAATGCTACAATGTGTTGCAAAAATTGAATGGACACACTCTGGGGCGAAAATCTCTTTTAGTGAGTATATGATTTTTATACAATTTATTGAATATTCCTTGATTATTTCGTAGTACATTTCTGAACCCATGGCTAACAATCTTTGCCATTCGTGGAATTGAACGGTTCTATTTTGTGTTAACATTTCATCATGATACTAAGCACACCAAACCAACTGAAAACAAAATAATTTTCTACAACTAAAAGTTAAATTATAATAGTCTAGTACAACATTCTTATATTATAATAATTATATGCATATAATATATAGTCGCTCATTCATAGTAGTACATCTTTAATATATAACGGAAATATATAATACAACACAGTACAAACAATTCATCCGACCATTCGACGACCACTTACATACACTCACATTATGTACTTATATTTTATCATCATCAAGAACTAACTCCATTTACACATCTACAGAGTCATCCTTTAAGCTGAACTGACAATTACTCCACACAATGCACATACTTAGATGATACTTACTGCATATATGTAGTACGTAATACATAATCTATTTAAAAAACATACGTACATTACGTAAAATATTTTATGTTGTCTACCTGCAGAGTACAGTAGTAGAGTAATAATGATACTAATAATTATTATTTTGTGTACTTCTTATTACTTCTCTCTATGTATATGTAGCGTATAGACAGAATAGTTCATCATTATGATTTGTTGTTGTATATTGTAAATAATAATAATAATAATTCGTAGCTCTGTTCTAGTATTACAGCCCTAAACTGTGCTCTCTAGTCATAATATTTCATTGTATATTGTATATAAATCTAGCTAATTGTATTTATTTACTAAATGATTATCCTTACAAATTAGAATGATGCCTACTTTTGTTATTTGAATATTCTATAAATGGCAGGTAGTGTGAGCCAAGCCAGCAGAAAGCCATCCCAGACAGATAATAATAAACAAAAAGTTCGAAAAACATCTAAACAATAATAAACAGGGAAAATATCAAAACGAAAAGCAAAAATTAAGAATGTTGAGATTTTGTCACCATCAGTTCATTGGATTCATTCTTTTGCACTATTTGCCTTCAATTTTCAATACTGTGACTTTTTGACACGATGTAGAACTTGATGGACCCGTCCCAACATTTTCTACACTAATAACTCAAAACTCATCTTTTGTGAATGTAATAATTTATGACTTTCAGATTGATTGTGCAATTTTAGCAATTGTCATATCGCTATAAACTGTTATAGCCTTCATTTGTCAGATGCACTCAAATATTTCCTAATTGGAATTGTCACAAGAATATCTGTAGTAAAAACAAATAGTAACTAATTAATTTCTTTATATTTAATGCTGGATATTGCTATTTGAAATTGATTGTCATTCGCAGAAAGAATAAAGAAATGGAAAGATACAAAAAAAGTTGTCGTAGATAAAAAAAATCTCTACGGAAAGTACACGTCAGTTGTAGACAGAGAGAACGAAGTCAAACCAAATGAAATGACTTGTAAAGGATGGAACAGATTACTGATACACTAACTAAACTAGAAAAGGAACAACTATATCGGGACAACTCGAAATCTTTCCTTTATTAGCAGTTACTTACTTATCAACACTTGGAAAGGAGAATGGTTATATCTTTGAAAGTAATTGAGATTTATGGTTTTGTAATTTTCTGGGACAACGTCACAATTCTTAGCTATCTGTACAAATATACAGAGGAGATTAGAAATGGACTCAATTGTGAAGTACATACGACGATGACAGAATGTAAAGTGCTCTATACTCACTGCTTCTCCTTCTTATTTATCAGGAGATTAGATGGCAATGGCAATGTGGAAGATCCACTTTTCCTCCACAATCATCTTACAAACGAGTTTAGGTAGTTTAGTTATAAAATGTACAATTCTTTATCTATTCTCTACTTATTCAGTAAATAGAATTAGTAAGTAAGTAAGTATTTCCTTCCTTGCTACAAGATACTCCTGTCCTACTGCTCTCTGTGCGAATGTCAAATCGGAATGTAGTCCTTACACAAACACACTGCTGGCTGCTGCTCCATAAAATATTATTCATGTTAATTGCAGCATGGAGTGTGCGGGCGGGGGCTGGTTCTTCAACTTTGAAATGAACAGCAGTTAAGGATAACTACCAATGGGCATTGTGTGAGTCCTCAAACCAATGTATTAACAAAAACCCTCCACAGCTCACAATTTTTCACCGAACGCTACGAAACTTTCCTCAAAAATCGGATTTGATATTATCTAGGGTACTCAAAAGCCAAAAGTGATCTTCAAGTGTCCTGGATAATTCAAAATCCCATTTTTGAGGAAAGTTTGGTAGCGTTCGGTGAAAAATTGTGGGCTGTGGAAAGTTTATTGGTTTGAGTAGTACTCTCACCTCACAATGGCCATTGGGAGTCTTCCTTACTTTAACCCGTTATTACAGTAGTCGTTATAATTACACATAAATGAGTTGAATATGGTCAGAGACTAAATAGGAGTAGAAGAGTAAATAGAAAGATAGTAGTAGTAGGTAGGTAGGTATCTGTAGAGTAGAGGTACTGTTGAGTGGCTCATGATTTATTTTCTTAATTAGTACTTTATAGGCTTCGATGATTCTTCTGAACAGGAGTTACTTATTTGTAGTCGTAGTACGCTGCTTTGTATACACACACAGCGAAGATGATGCCGATGATCTGAAGGAGTCCAACTACTACTCCTGCTATTATCGCTATGTTCATCTTTTCTTCCAGCGTCCGAATCAGAGAGTCAAAGCAGCCCTAAAATATCATAGAAAATTATATTTCCAGTTTTTCCATCAATTTCTCAAGTTATGCAGTAAAATAGAGGTATTCAATTTCAGGGGTTATATATAATCACAATGAGCGATAATTATAAATAAAGAAAAATTATTTGGCAATCTCACATTATTTTGATAGGAATTGACAGGAGTCGGGGAAAAGATGCAATTATTGTCCACTGGCTGAAAATCTCTTGGGTTTCCCTTCATCACACAACAAGCCAACGGGATTTTCTGCTCGGGATTCTTCGTTTTGTTTGCTTGGAAATGCTCTGCTTTGTCAAAATCCGACGAATTGCTCACACCGCAACATTTTCCCTGTAAAATCAAAAGAAGTTAGTCAATTTCTTTAAAATTTCACTCTAATGATCTAATAAATCAAAAATTAAGTTCAGTAGCAGCTCAATAACATTCACTTTCATCACATCACAAAAGGTAAACAGAATCATTAACTTTAGAAAGGGCAGTTGATATTTAGTTGTCGATGAATTAAATGCTCATTTGAATATTAATATGGTAAGGTATGACCATGCACACACGTACGTGGTTGGCCAAATAGGGAAAGAGATCTTTTAGGCATCTTACCTCAACCATAGCCAAGTTCATGGTGACAGTGAATACATTGGCTTTGTTGCGAGTCGTGTAGAAGTTCTGAACGCTGGCCGTGAAAAGATTTCTCGTCTCAAGTTCCGTCTGCAAAACGAAAGTCAAGAATTTAAATGAAAACTGCATTCACTCCTCCTCAAAGGACACAAGTAAAATAATTGTAGTTGTGTATTGTGTCGCACAAAAGGACGCATCACCATTCCAAAACACTTTTGCACAAACTTAATGCATTTTACATGTACTTAGTTTGCTAATTATTCCTAAATTACTGTCAAGCTTCAAACAAAACAACAAGAAATGGTTTTGCAGTGCGCACAATTACAATAGTATCATAGTGTCCTTAAAGATATCCTATATAGTAAAAGAGTAGATGCATTAAATATGAAGTGAGTGGGAATATAATTTAATGTCTTAAGTTGTAGGACAAGTAAAGTGTTACATACCTCGCTTCGGTAGACAGCAAAGAGAACGACGACCACAATTTCCAGGATAAGAATGAGTGTGAGAAAGAAGGCATACTGAAAGGGAAATAATAAAATAATTAATGTCATAATAGCCTCGTCTCCCCGTAACTTGCACTTTAAGAACGGCAACGGCTGTTCCCATTATTCCTCCGACTACTATAATATGGGTA
>JABASI010004541.1:0-13884 GCA_019776505.1 Tomocerus nigrus | reverse complement strand
ATCTCCGATCCAGATTGCTTAGGCCAGCCACGAATGTCAAAAAAATCTCACAAAATCGGCGATATATCTTGAATCTATGAATGTTTTCTGTCCTTATGTAACATTCTGTAGAGGATCGCCTGATCATCACTTACGTTCATTCCTGAAATTAAGAACTCTTTATAAGGCACGAAAAATGATTGTTTAAAATATGATACAATTATCAGGTTCTTTTTAATTAATTATAGTACTTAAAGTCAAAATTGAAAATTACCTACCAAATAAGTTCAGATTTTGATTTTTGTTACGCACATCTCCGGAGAGAAGGGCTTTCACCGTCTGTTTGAGTTTGGCGGACGCTTTTGGAGTTCCACAATCAATATTGCAATGAACAACACAATCACATGTGACTTGCCCCACATCCTGCTTACTGTGTCTGTTTACAAAGTCATTTTTTCTACTCACAATTTCAGTAATAATAAAATTGTGTCGATTCGAATTACGACAATAATATCCAACAAGTCGTCCATCCCATATCCACCACCGATGCCCAACAAAAACACTGACAATGGACTAGATTTATTCTAGCTTAAAAGACACACAACGGGTGTATGCTTAAAGACTGTCAGGCTGGTGAAAGCACTCACTAATCAAATCACACACCATACCTTCACTTTGATTTACGATGCACGATTAGGGAAAGAAAGGTCGTTTTGTCACATCAAAAACAACGGTTTTATAGCACGTGGAGTGGGAAACAGAAAGTTTATCTCCGCCCAGTGCCACTTCACAGTGTTTTTCACTAACTACATTACTTTTCCACACAAATCACAATAGACATTACATACACAAATAAAAATAGGTTTCTATATAACTCTCTAGCTATGTACACTAAAACTGGTCAGATAAGTGAAAGATTTTCATGCAATTGGGTTGGGGCTATTTATTTTTAACATAATTTAACAGAACTTTCTCCATTGTTTACAAGTGTAAATTTGTAAAACTTGAAATGCTGTTTTCCCCTTTTATTATTACTGCCACCCAATCCAGGACCACATAAAATAAGTACTCTCCAGTTTTCCCCGGTATTTCAAAAGCCGGAACTACAGATCAACGACGATTTTCACATCTCCACACACCTTTTCTTGTGGTGATAACTATTACGAGGACTTTTTCCGCAGAAGGTCCGGAAAATATATTTTTTTGTGTTTTGGAGTTAAGTAAATGCGGCTTCTGAGAGAAACATTGAAAAAGTTACGAAGAGGTGACGTGATATAGTAAACTCTCGCTAAAATTCTATCTGAATATGAATTCTGATGATCAACACCCGCAGTCCATTACGAATGGAAATATTATGTCAGCGGAATCTTCACCTGTACCTTTGTTGACTCCATCTTCGCCAGGATCTGGGATTTCACCTCTACTTTCCCCACCACATGCAATGCAATCCCCACAGTCTCCACAGCCCCCAAATTCTCCACCTCCTGTGCCTCCGAGTAAAGTATGTCATCCTGGACGAATTGCTCAGAGAAAAGCACAATTCAAGTCCCTTTCAAGAAATGAAAAGATCTGCAGATTGGCCACTCATTCATCATGCAAAGTATTAAAGGATTATGTTTTACTCTGAAATATTTATTTTATGATTCGCAGTTTAGAAAAGATACGATTATTCCGCTATTTTTCATTTTGTTTCAGATGGAAGGATGTCAATGCGCCGGTTGGAAAAGTATGGCTATTAGTCGTAACTTCCTATTCCCACCTTCAGCACAAAGTGCGTCCGCTGAAGTTAACCAAATGGAAAATTTACATGAACCATGCCGAAGTTGTAATCACACATTTGGTACTTTTGCTTTAATTGCTAAGAAATTCTCGAAAACAGACCCACATCTGTTTTCTTTATAAGAATTAAGTATTTTTAAGATTAGAAATAAATGTTACTGGGTATAATCTCAAACGTTTTTTTCGAAAAACCCCAACTTGAAACTATTTGTTGGAAGAAATAAATATCTAACAAGTATACGTGTCTAAGTTCGTTTTTAATTTGTACAGAAAAACATGTCAGTTCTCTCTTGAGGCTAAAGGACACCCACATTGATAGCATGGGCTCTGTCATGGTGGATATCGAAACTCTATTTTTGATACTGCAGCGAGAACCATCAACGGAGGATCCTGAAACGAGAAACACATATCAGTACGTGTTTAGACTTTTGCGGAGAAGTATTGCTTCTGGGACACCAGTTGATTTGGATTTTGAAACATTGGGGAAGCCCCCTTATGAAGAACCTACAATAAATCAAGCAATACTACACATGATTGCTCTTCGTTATGCCCACGTAACGAAATTTGAGTGGCACTGTATGCTCCATTTGGCAAGAATCTTAATTCAGTGCATAAATATATGTAAACTGGATTCCCCCTCCGTGGTTGCTGCCAGAATGGGGGGCAGTCAATTGGATGTATATAAATCGATGTATACCAGGTAATTATTGAACACAACATTATATCTATGCAATATTATGGGCATCCGCAAAACTGAGAGATTATTTTGTAGTTTTGATGCTTGAAGTTCGCGTAACTCATGCTGTTCAAAGAATTAGCGGATACCTATACGAATGTGTACCACTCATTTATTGCAATCATTGATACTGAATTGCAGGTGGCTTATGTTATCCCACATCCCGATGCTATGTGATTCGCTACCAAAGCATCCAGTAGCTACTATTTTTGGTCGCCAGTTGCTCAAAGAAATATTTAAAAACGCTCGAAGACATCTTATGGACAAATTTGCTGTTGAGCAGGAAAAATTCCAGGAAACCTATAGAGAACTCTACGGGCGCTTACTTCCAGGGTAATGACTGAGTTTTCACTTAAAATTATTTATTTATTTTGAAGTTTCATTTGAAAATATGTTTGAAACTGTTTCAGATTGTTGGACAACGTTGAATCATCTTTGCATTCACCAAATTGTCCGATTTGGGATCCGAACTTTAAACCCAGGGTGCCCTTTGAAGAAAGATCTCAGGAGTCGCATCTTCCTCAGCATACTCCAAGTCAAATTCTTGTTCAGCAATCTCAGGTACAAGCTCAAAACGCTGCTACGGCTCCTGTTGCTGTTCCAACAATAATCTACAAAGAAGAACAACCAGAAACGGCCCAAGCAGAAGATATGGATGTGTCTCAGCCTTTTGAACATCCGTCTGCTGCAGGATCCTCCTTGTCATCAACTAACGATGGCATCCCTAAAGGGGGCTACTTCAGATTCACTCCCGAGGGAGATCTTCCTATAGATATCGTTCAGAATATTATCCGTGATATTGAAATGTCAAAAACAAATGGCGACAGTGTAAGTAGACAAGCCAAATGATACACTAATTTCTACTGCATTCTTGTAAATACTTTGCGAACTATAATTTATGGAAAAAACTGGCAAATTAAATATATATTCTATTTCTGCAATTAGGTTCTATGTGATGATACAGCTGCTAGGGATGAAGCAGCAAAGACCGAAGAATTACAGAATATCATTTCTTGTCATGTCGTTGGGAACTCATTGACTCAAGGAGTGTCTAAAGAAACAATGGTTTGGTTGATTGGTCTTCAGAATGTATTCTCACACCAATTACCACGAATGCCCAAGGAATATATTACGCGTCTGGTTTTCGACCCGTTAGTACCTTTCTAAAATATTTTCATTTCAGTTATACGGATATATTTGGGAATGTTAATAAATGGGGAATGTGTTGAATGAGCAAAATCTTCTCCTTTTTAGGAAACATAAAACATTAGCTTTAGTGAAGGACAGTAGACCAATTGGAGGGATTTGCTTCAGAATGTTTCCTACCCAAGGATTCACTGAAATTGTGTTTTGTGCTGTTACATCCAATGAACAGGTACATGCCATTTGCTGTTGATGACAATCTTTTGCTAACAACGACCATACAATGTTTACTAATAAATTGCTCATTGGATTTCTTTTTTTTTTAAGGTGAAAGGATACGGAACACATTTGATGAATCAGTTAAAAGATTACCATATAAAACATGGAATTCTTCATTTTCTGACTTACGCTGATGAATTTGCTATCGGTATTTGACTCTTTTCAACTTAAAGATATTAAAAATTTGTGCTAAAGTGGATGATTAAAATTAACTTCTGTTTAAATATTCTAGGTTATTTCAAAAAGCAAGGATTTAGTATGGACATTACAGTTTCGAAATCCATTTACTCGGGCTTTATCAAAGAGTATGAGGGTGCAACCTTAATGCACTGTGAACTGAATCCTTCAATTAGATATACGGAGTTTACCAATGTTGTTCGTAAGCAAAAGGAAATCATGATGAGATTGGTGCAAAAACGATACCTAGAGCTAAAGACTATTGAACATCCTGGGATCAAAAGAAAAGAACCAAAGAAACTCGCTGAAATTCCTGGTCTTGACGCAGCTGCTAAATTGCTTGGCGTGCCTAGTGAGTTTTTCGAAATCAATCCATAAGTTGTATCGTGAACATTGTAAATATTATGGTACATATAATAATAATGTTGCATTACTAATTTTCTCTTTTAAAGATCCATTTAACTACAGCGATGATGAACCAAATATTACTACTGTTTATAAATCTATACTAAATCAGGTAAGTTACAATCTGATCCCAATTATCTGCTACTGTGTCCAATTTTCACTAAATCATAGTAATAATGAACATGAAGTATTTTAAATGGGAAATACTACAACAATATTGTTATTAATAGGTTAAAAATCATCATTCAGCTTGGCCATTCCTAAAACCTGTAGATAAAAACGAAGTACCGGACTACTATGAATACATTCAGTTTCCCATGGGTAAAAAAAAATTCTGCAAAGGAATAATTTGATTAAACAATTATAAATACAATAATACCATGTGTTGTTTTATTTTTATTTTTCAGATCTAAGAACAATTGGAGAAAGAATGAAGAAAGGCTATTATATCAATAGAAAATTATTTATATCTGACATGACGAGGATTTTCACTAATTGTCGAATCTACAACAGCGTTGAAACGGAGTATTACCGATGTGCCAATCTTTTAGAAAAGTTCTTCAATAATAAGTGTAGAGAATCTGGACTTGTTGACAAATAGATTTGCGATTTGCTATGTACGATATAAAAAAAATATTATATTATATAGTTAGCTATATACATAACATAGCTACTTAGCTATATGTTCATTTTTGAGTTGTATTATCTAAAATAGATCCATCAATGCATAATTGTGTTTTTTACTATTATATAATCTCTTCTTCTAGATTTTTTCCTTCGTACAAAAGTTATGACTAATTTATCCAAAATAATTAATTATTGATTATTTAGGTAATTGTACATTATTAGTCTTTTTTTGGAAGTGGATCAAGTTGTAAATTATTAGTGTGTTTTAGACTTTGAACAGAGATGAACTATAATAAATAATAATATCTTAACATCTAATTTCAATGATGCAACCTCTTCAAGATTATATTATAATATGAACTTTCATTGCTTCATATTTCAAAGGAATATATAAAGATATATTATGATGTTTGTTAAACTCTGATGGACTACGTTATAGGCTCTAAAACATTTTAGCAACATATCTAGGTATAGCTTTTTAGGAGGAATAAGGGATTGATCTCGACAATTTCTTAGCAAACCTGAAATGGATTGCTTTGACCTCTCGTTAAGTGCAGAGACTGGTTATTTTCACCTTTTGGTGCCTCGGTTCTTCAAAAAATATTCACAATACAATTTTAAAGAATGAAAAAGGAAGCTGTGATAAAAAGGTATTTTATGATAACCATTTATTTATGCCCAACTGAATATGCATAGGTAGATTTGGAATGCAATTTTATAACACATGCAACATGTAATGACCATTTAGACCTCTCTCTTCTGTATACATCATATGGTGTAGTAGGTAATATAATATTATGGCAGAACAATGCAATCTACGAAGATAAAGGAAAAAGGTTGTAAATGGACTTGGGACTTTGTGCGATCCATGGCAGACATATGGCATAGGCATAGGTAGGCACTTACCATGTTATGCGATATACAATAGTACACACCAACACATGCACATCTTTTCTGACTTTGCACACTCGTTCATATGCAACATGCAAAAATACAGCCCGTAACATAGTCCATAGCTTTGGGTGAGTATGCGTTAAGCAATTATCGTTATATCTGAAAAAGTTTTCATACCTATTTTAAAGTTGTAGATTTAAGGAATTTTATTGCTATCAGTATTAGCTCATGGTTAGGCAATTCTCTATTTAAAATACATTAATTTCTTATCAGCTTGCACTTTTTCCCATTATTTTTTGACCAATGGCCAAATGACCATTAACTTTATACAGATAATATACCTAGGTAGATATAATAACCTTTTGGTAGGTAGGTACTAATTAATAAGGAATTCGCATCGCGTAAACGGTCGCTCATGATGATGTTCATCGCGTGGATGAAAATTTTTATAGCTAAAATTCCATTTCAATGGTATGCCAGATATGTTAATTAAGAACTGATAAATATTTATTATACTCTTTCGAATTTTAGTAAAGACTACGGGAGCGAGCGCGTTGACGTCTATCTGCGCCAGCCCGACATTCGACAGTTTTGTAATGCACGAAATATTTAGTAATGTTATTCTAAATCCTTAAAAATTAAAGTATATCATGCTGGTGCCTTTCCGTATATAGATCACGGTATATTATAAGTAAGTGCACTTAAAGCAGATCACGGTATCCTACATGCGCTTATAAAGCAAGTCACGGTATTTTAAGTGCGCTTAAACAGATCATAATGTATGCGGTATAATACGGCAAGTGCGCTCATTTTGTGCCAGTAGTGTATGTCATGAAAATAATCCAAGTAATTATGTTGTTTCGTTGAAGTAGAGTATAAATACCTAATTTAAAAGTAGGTATATTATTAGCATATGCCGTTTCAACAGTCCTTTCCTTATTATATAATATAGCTATTCAAAACGCGTACAGAGTAAATCATTACAATTATAGGGTGTTCTATGCGCGCATAGCGCAATTTAATCATACTCTCTGGGTAGATACCCAATTCTAAATGTTGTTTGGTCCTTTTAATTGAATTCTAATTCTAAAGAAGAGTGTCTAAAGGGCATAAAGTAGCTCAGTATACAATTCGGACTCAGAATACTTCTGTCAGCTCCCAATATTTTCAATGTCTGTGTCATAGTTATGTCACAATATCCATGTTAAGTTCAAAGCAGCAATTATGGGCACATTATGGCACTATAAGGACATTTAATGGAACTACAACTACAGTCGGTAATTATTGTAATACCATTGCTTTTGACACATAATGTGCATATTAATACACACACATTCGCATGATACGTAACTACATTATCTACCTATATACCCAGACAGATATTTTATACGTAAACAGACTACATTGGGCATGGGCACTCTTCTCGGTACTCGTACATTTACATTTGCTTATAAATATTCTAAATCCAATACTCTTTTCTCGTCTTCTCTATACATAGTACATACGCACGGTGCGGTGGTAAGTACTTTTACATTATTGATGGGGGCTGCAAACGCAAAACGCAACTGTGTTGTAAATTAAGGGAGCAGGTACATCTAATAAATAAAGAGGTACCGTAAACCGTCTAACTCAGATTATTAGTGAAGTGAACTATTGTTTCACCAATGCCTCTAATGCAAAAATTTAATAGTTAACGCCTAGGGGGTGAATTATATTGAGGGGGTGAACTATCTTTCCATGGGCTATCTTTACGAGAAAAAGTGATAGGTCACCCTGGGGGTGAACTATATCAGGGGGCGAACTAATTCGAGTTATATATGTTGCGTCTGCTGTTACATTAATATCATTACATGTTATTAGTTCGTGTTAGTCATTATTTGGACTGAAATGCGATTGGGGGCACTTGGGGCTATTATAATGATGTCCTTTCCTTATTGGAATATATTTTACACTTAGTAGTTAATTGGAAGCGTCACGTTATCCAATATTGCTTTGCATCGTTATTCCTGATATTTTTTTGAAAATCCCTTTGTGGGCTGAAATTGCAAGATACACAGCATCTATGTGGTTCCTGAAGCCCCGGATGGTCAAAAAAGGGAATTTTGCCGAGAGGTAAAATGAAGGCTTCCTTCCGAATGTAATATCTATGTCCTCTTAATTTTCATATATTGTATCATATTTCTGCAGGTTAAATATTACGAAAGTTCTCATTTTCTGTCTATGATTCTCTTCTCTTCATTTTAATTTCAGATTGAAATTAGCGAGGACTTTACATTAACAATTATTATAAAAAGATTAACTCCCTGAATGATTCCTCTTTGAATATTATATGTCAGAAATTAAATTTTCGACACTAAATCGTAGCAGATACTTAAATATCGCGAGAGACGCGAGAAGGGGAACAAATATCGAAAACTTGTTTTCGTTAGAAATGTAAAGTCCCTTAGTGTGGTATGTAAGTATGTACTTATAGAAGATAGACTCTCTCCTGTTCTCAGTGTACAGAATTTTCTGTGTCCATTCTATATGTAATATGTATATATAGTTTCATCTGTGTACAAGTCGAGTAGGTTGATGTTAAAGGTGTTGGTGTTATGTTGGTTGAGGTTGAGTTATACTTATAATTCTGTTAGTAGTTTAGTAGCTTGCAGGCTCGCAGCTTTGCACTTGTGTCGAGATTTGCCGATCTGCGAGAACAAGCAACTTTCATCGTTCATTTTTCATTTCATTCATCTTTAGTCCTTGATTTTTTATCCTCTATAAACATAAATGTAGATTTTGTGGTGACTGTTATTTTCTTCTATTAGAGCACTGGAGATTTAGTTATTCGTAAGTTCTTAATTTCCAACACTACAACCTTTGTAACTTTGTAATTAGTCATAAATACAAAATACACTTACATAAATTATATGAATTATGCATGTATGAGCTCATTTTTCCTGATTTCAATATCCTAAACTAAACTATACGTCAATAACGTCAATATTTCTTACATAGATAGACATTTTGGACAACGGATACTTAGCACTTCTCAGCTGAATGAATTGGGGCTTAGGAATTCAGAGTTTTATAAGGACAGAAGAATAGTTTGAATTTGAAGTTGTATGTTGTAACTGTGTAAGCCGTGCATTACATACTGACGTAGACCTTTCTCTTGGCTCCGTTAACGTATTTGTGTCAATAATGTCTCCCCAAATAGTTGAAACATGATGTTTTCAGTCACTAGTTGAATTTTCGCAGGAGCAATCCCAAAATTTTAAGGGATATATCAGATATCACACTGTGATGTAAAATAGGAATAAGTATACGACATACGGGGTTCAGATAAAGAAAGGGAAAGACCATCAATATTGGCTACGACTCTTGGTTGACTCTACCAAACGTTCATAATATCCTAACACAGATGACATGTAGCTAGCTTGAATTACAATTTCCTAACAACAATAATAACAATATAACTGTAAAATGTGAAGTTGTGGTCGGACGAAGAGTATGAACCATTTTGGGGAGACATTTAAAGACTTTTAATAATTTTTCGTCATTATTTTCCTGTTCCTTCAGTAAATTATGCATAGGATTTAAAACTAAGAAGTACTTCAAGATTAATAAGATCAAGATCTATCAATAGTATTCATTAGAAAAGTTATTAATTTTGACCTTTACAAATGAATTGTATTATGTACAATATTTTAATTAATTGATGTTTATTTTCAGTGTTCTCTGTACACCAACACACGGCAGTTGGCTGTCAGCTGTCGTCATCGGTAAAAAGTGTCAAACTGGAAAGTGATTACGCAGTCCGCAGTCCTAGTGTCCTAGTTGGATTATTGGACTGAATGTTGATTGCCGGAATGCGAAATCCAAACTAAAGATTCAAATCGGGAAACGTCCCGGTAAAAGTTTTTCGGTCGGAAGAGGAAAGGGAGACGTCGGAGAAAGGGCAGCGTCTACACATACTCGGGAGATGGGAACCCAACTCTAATTTCGGAGTATTCACCTCTCTTCCCGGCTTCTTCTCCCTGCTATGTGTGTTTCTGTTGCTTTCGTGCAGTATTAGAGTGCTATACAATAGCTAGCCTATGTGTAGGGTGACTCGGTTCGGTGTTTATAGTTAGTTGACTCCGGAGACTGTCTGGCTTGGCTCCAGATTATTTATTATGTGATATCATCACCAAACAATTTCTTGGGTGTGGAGATTTGAATGTTTTCATCATAATATGTGCAAAAGGGCATAAATCCGAATTAATCGTTCCTCAGGTAAGTGCAAAGTACACTATTTCAATAATGTGCAACACAAATACACACAATTTATTCTCTTTCCTTAGTGCTGCACAGTGCAGATTACTTCAGATTGCATTTAAAGATAAATATACGACAAAAATTCCTAATTTATGGCCATTCCGATCATTATCGCTAGCATCCTTTTCATTTCCGTGTTAATTATTTAGTGCTTAGATCTTTATACCTATTTTAAAGTCAACAAGTGCAACTAAAACAAAAGCAGGATCATTAAAAGCCAAAATATTTCAGTTGAGTTTCTATAATAGTCTCAATTCTCGATAGATGCTATAGCCAACTATTTGGACAAGATTCTTTATCTACGAGAACAATATTAATTCATATATATTATGACGAACAATGAATTCGTGTTGAGGATTTTTTCCAGAAATCCCACATCCACATGCACATGAATGTTCAATTAGGTAATTATATATTATAGCCTGAAATAAAAGAACGTGCAGTTCTTCTTTGAAATAGGTTATTTATACGTACGTCTAACATTTGAGACAATGTAGAATATTGTTTTCCAATATTTACGATATTTTTCTATGTTCCAGTAACCGAGAAATTGAACGTGTACTCCGCATTTAAACTGGACTACCGATAAAAGAAAATTCAATTCGAAGGAAAGAAAGGAGAAATTGTTCATTGGAAGATTGTGTTCAAATATCACTGCTGGTTTTCACAAATCCTTAAGGTTGTTTTTCAAAATACAATTCCCGCCGTCCAGCATTGCAATACAGTGAAAATTGAAAAGTTCAAAACAATTAAAATTATATAACTTTATTCAATGAAATTGATAAAAGCACAACTCCAACTCATTGCAGAGCTGCTTAGCAATTTAGTACAATAATATTTACATTTTATACCTCTACTGGATGAACAGTTATTCGATAGGTAGGATTGATCGAATCAATTAAACAGCAATTGACAAAGAGCCGACCTATAATGATGATAGTCATTTGTGGGATAACATCAAGTTATAATAATATTGCTCTTCAGTGACTTCAAGTACATATAGTTTGTTACAGGAATATTATATGAGTTTTTACGAGTAAATCTTTGATTGGTCATCGTTATCATTGCTGAGTTGAGAGGGAGTCGGAATAACAACGGTAACGTATAGTATAAAAGTGCTTATCGTTAGTAAAACTACGATCAGTGACTAGTGACTGGGGAATTGCAGTGGTTTTGACAGGTTTTGATGATCACAGTTGAGGCAGATGAGCCAGTTTAACGTGAGACGACTTAGTCGAGTCGACTGAGTCAACAAAACAAGTCATCAGTTGGAAGCTTATCAAGACAAGTCAAGATTTTGGGTGATTAGTGGTTTGACTTGGTTTGATCTGAAGTTTCTTCCTTGCGAATCTTGCAGAGATTTGCTCTTTCTAGCAAGTGAGCTGAAAGATCTTGTTGCTCCTACGAACTACTACCAGAAGAAGAGAGTAGAAAGAGCAGTGCTACTACGGATCACTAGAATTACTACGGTATCTGTATTTACATACTTTTCAACCAGTTAAAGTTAACTACTATCAATAAGTGGCAACAAGTGCAACATGATCATGCAATAGTTTTCCCTAAGTACTTGTTTACTGTGAAACTTTGACTGTACGCAACCATCCATGCTCTATCTTCTAGCACACCTTCATATTCTATCTCTGTGAAAGTGGAACGGTCATTTTCCCTCGAAATTGTGTTTAAAATCTTCTGTGATGTTTTATTTTTGTGCGCCTGATCAGTTTTTGTATACTGCTTCGAAATTGGAACAATAATAATAATTATTATTATCAAATGTTGTCAAACTATTTGTAGTTCTTGAGTGAATGAATTCCTCGCTGTGTTCGTGATTGACTGATTTGTATCGAATAAGGGTTTTTTCGCATCTTTCAAATAGTTCTTCCCCACTTTTGGGGGACAACGATGCGCAATGGGAAATTGTTTGAGTGGGAATCCGAGTCGAACGAGTGGGGATGCAAACAGAGCGAATGGACAAGACACTTCTGTCAATGTGGGAGGGGTGCCAAACTCCGTGGGCATCTCCCTGGGTATCAATGAAGGGACTGTTGGCGGAGACCCACTGACCCACACTTCCAATTCACATCACCATCCTGTTCATCATGTTCGAAATCCAAATTCTTTACCTCCTTTGCCAGATTCAGATAATAATTCTCAAGTAAGTCAGAACTTTTTAAAATAACATCTTTGACATTTTGATTTTTAAATTAAATTATAGTAGCAAAGGTGAATTATGCATTTTATTCGGGATCAACATTTTTCAAGTTATTTTATTGTTCTCTATTATTTATGTTCTTCAACATTTCTAAAGCATGTCTCTAGTAAGGTCGCATCTAGATATATTTGATAACGTTAATGATGGTTTCAGGGAGTGCCAAATAATGCGACGGCAGCTGCAGTCGGAAATGCCAGGATTTTTGTAGCCCTTTACGATTACGATGCAAGAACAGACGAAGACCTAAGTTTTCGGAAAGGGGAACATTTAGAAATATTAAATGATACTCAGGGAGACTGGTGGTTTGCCCGGTCAAAAAGTACCAGACAAGAAGGGTACATTCCGTCTAATTACGTTGCCAAACTCAAATCCATTGAAGCAGAACCGTAAGTTAACCTTCTTTTTCTTTCTATTAGTTAAGTAGTTAGTAATTTTAGGATCATTGCCATTTCCCATTACAATTACATTTTTCTCTTAGAGTGTTAATCTTTAAGTTATTTTCACTTTTTATTTCAAGATAAATGGTTTTTACTTTTTAAGAATTGGTGACGAGAGGTTAATGTGAATTTGGATACAAAATGAATATCTAGGACATTGATATTACTGATATTCGGCCAATCTTTGATCATGCTCCTTGCTCCAGGAAAGGAAATTATTTAGTGTAAAGTGAAATTATTTGAGGAGCCTTTATGTGATTATTTTAGACATAATGTAATATCTCGTCACCCGAATGAAAGTCAAAAGGATCTGTCAAAGAAAATAATCAATTCGGGTAAAGTATCAAAGTATTAGTATTACCTATATCGGAGTCGAGGGGCACTAATCATGGCATGCATATAGTAGAGGTATAGTGGTTTATCAAGTATTCAGGAAATCGCGATTTTACAACATTAGAGGTCCATAAATAAACATTAGTCGAAAGATGACTTTTTACAGCAATTTCCCAGATTTTTCTTGGGTATAAGTATTTTCTCCCAAAATCCTTATTCCTAGAAATCTTTAAGGAATTCTTTCGACCGAAGAAACTTTGCACCCGAGAAAAATTGACAAAAAAGTCATTTTTCAACATTTAGTAACTTCTAATTTTGCAAAAACTGCGATTTTTTGAGGAATCACAATATTCATGCCATTATGGTCCGTTAGATCCGTACCTAAAACTCATCGTACCCGTATCATTCAACTGGATCGGTTTGATGTACATCAGGTAGGTAATTAGTAATTACTTAGTCAGTCAACGCACAAGTTGATTTGCGTCTCTCTGGTTCTTATTCTCAGGTGTGGTAATCTACAGTAATATCTAGTATTGATTGTTGTCAGATTTAGTAAATATCGAGTCAAATTCAGAGCAGTATAG
>JABASI010004540.1:0-13885 GCA_019776505.1 Tomocerus nigrus | reverse complement strand
CAGTAGAAATAATGATTTTGGCAATTTTTAAGATTTCATGTCCGGTGCATTGTAACTTTGTAACCAGCCATTCCGTCCTAAACAGTGTACCGGTACTTTTTGGTACTATGAAAAGTGTAATTTAGGTCGAATTGTTAATGAAACGACAACTGTTCATAAAATACTAATTATCATGTTTTATAGTTATCTTTGCTAATATTAATGTAATGAATTTCTAGATAAAATTGCATGTGCAATATCTTCAGAAAGCTATTTTAAGATGATGTTTTTCTATTTTACTACACTAGATAATGGAATACATAATGAAAAGTGTGGTATTAATTATAATATATGAAAAGTTCTAAAATTAAAATAATTTAGCAAAAAAGCAACGTAACAGTTATTTGTTAATTAATTGATCTTCTTTTGAACTTTATTTATATATCATAATGTATTTCATAATGAAGCAAAAATTGTAGTCTGAAAAATTAATCATTATACATAATTTATCACATTACATTAGATATTTAATGGTAAATTCAAAAGAGCAGCGCTTGTTTCACGGTAGTTCTTCACTATTATAATTTCATTTTCGAATTATTATATCTAACCTATACTTATACTAAATGTAATATCAATTAAGCCTAACACTGGATAAATCGTTAACTAAATGCTACTTAGTTCATTAATGAAATGAAAGAAAGAAAAAAAAGGAATATTATCATCAAAATTAAATGCTACATAATTCTACTTTCTAGATGATCGAGTGGTTCTTTTAGGTAAGGACCGATCTGTTGATCGTCTAGACGCAGTAGAACGAGTGCTACGGGAACTAGCAACTGAAATATCAGATTGTGCGTCATCGTCGGATTCGGCATTATTTTTCTTTCTTCTTTTCGCCGGCTTCATTTTTTCCAGCCCAAATTCCTCAGTGATACTTTTGGTGGGAGACACTGTGGGCTCCTTGCTTCTGCCGCGTAATTTACGAGGGGATGGCAACTCCATAACAGTTGCTTGCAAAATTGACTGATCGCTCTCTGCAAAAATCGACAGCTCAGGAGTCGACGATCGAATGCTGTGGGAACTTGCGGCGGAAATGTCAGATTTCGCGTCGTCATCTGATTCCAAATCATTTAACTTTTTTCTGCTGCTCTTTCCCTTCCCGCCCAATGCAACAGGAGTAATGTTTTTCGTAGGCGTTGTTTTTGGCGTTCTCTTTCCCCGACTTTTAGGGGGAGACAATGTTGGCGGTAACAATGTCGCTTGCAAAACTGAAAGGGATAGGTCACTATCTTCGATAATTGTTGACAGTCCTGGCGCGTAGTCGTACGCTTGCAATTGCCTTCGTTTTCGCTTCGTTGTAGATTTTTTATCAGAACTATCATCTTCTGAATGTTCTTCTTTCACTGGAGTCTTTTGCTCTTCCATTTGCTTACTTTTACGTTTACTAGTCTTACGCTTCTCTTTCACAACTTCTGCGTCTGCAGGACTAATACTTTTCCGCCTGTTAACTTTTTGCGAAGAAGATTCCGTGTCCGGGGAAGGGTTTTCCTTTACAGCTGTTTTCTTCTCCTTTGGCTTCCTTTCTTTACGCTTACTCGGCTTCTCTTTAACAATCGGCACCTCTACAGGCGGCTCCAGTTTCAATTCTATTTTAAAAACTTTAATTTGTTTTACTTGCAGTTAGCACGATTTTAATACACCCCCTGGTTATCTTTTTTGGTAACACTTTACTGTTAATTTCGCTGACGATTTTTGAAAGCAAAATATAAAAAACTTTTAAAAAAACGATAATGGTACAATAATTTCAAAAACGTCATTTTCATATTTAAATAGTTTTTCCCTTTCTATTTTTAGTTGAAACAATTTACATCTCTGCTGGAAAAATTCACCAACAATATAAAACTACAGACTACAAAAAAGCTAAAAAAAATGAAAAAAAAAACCCACTAGTTCAATTGATAACCAAAGGGGTATTAACATTAAAAAAATAAAATAAATAATCCTAAATATCATTTTTAAAGAGACTAAAAATCAAACAAATTAAAAATGGATATTTACCTGCATCTTCTACTACGACTGGTAGTACGGGTAAAGGTGTTTTCGACCGGGACCTTATGTTACGCGTCCCTCTTGTTACTTTAAAGAGACTAAAAATCAAAACAAATTAAAAATGGATATTTACCTGCATCTTCTACTACGACTGGTAGTACGGGTAAAGGTGTTTTCGACCGGGACCTTATGTTACGCGTCCCTCTTGTTACTTTTCTCGAAGTTTTAGGCGATTCGTCTGGAGAAGTCTCGAAAATAGAGCCTTCGCTTCCATGACACATCGAATTCGGATTCCCTTCTGGCTTGACTTCTAGTTATTCTCTTTTCAGACATATCACCACCTGCACTTCTGAAAGACCTTTCTGATTCTGGAGTGCAACTCCTTCTCCTCAGTTGGCTTCTAGTCAGATATGTCGGCGGCGAAGATGTGACGGACTTTTCTTCGATGCTCAAATCATTTGTTTTCGTAATATCACTAATCTCCTCATCCAGAATTGCTTCGTTCAGTTGGGAGTTATCGACTTGTCCATTCTGAGAACTTTCCACCAAAGTTTCATCTGTCCTGCTAGTTTGTTCCTGAAAAGTTTCTTCTTGTTTTCCACCTGTTTCTTCTGAATTCTTGTCTTTATCAATGGATTCTTCAATTGTTACATCAATGCTCGTAATATTTTTGTTAAAGGCGTCATTTATGCTTACTGGTTCTTCATTTTCTTCCTGTTCATTAATCGAATTATCTCCTTCTATTGAGCTATCCGCTTTATTCTCTTCAACATCCTCAACAATATTCGGGAGTTCTACTTTTTCTTCGAGTTTATTCACCAAGTTGCGCTTTAAAGTCGTTTTAGTGGACACCTTTTCAATTAGCTCGTCTTTCGATTGTTTTATTTCCACTTCTACTTCAGGTTCTTTCACCAAGTTCCGAGTTAATGTTTTTGTGGAATCCTCTTCAATTACTTCATCTTTCCGTTGTTCTATTTCCGCTTTTTTTTCAGGAGCAACCACCAAGTTTCTTTCGGGTTTATTTGAATCTTCTTCGAGTGACTCATTGATTTTGGGTGGTTCCTCGTCACAAATGTTATTTTTGGTCGTAAAAGAATCTTCTGCATCATTAAAAGATACATCTGAGCTATAAACATTTCGGTTGAATGCTGCAACTGTTTCTGCGTTCAACGATTCTCTCTCTGATGACACATTACAATCTTTTTCACTTTTACTGTGTTCCTCGGCTACACTATTTTCGATTTCATCATCCAAAGATCGTTCTGCACTCGGAACATCTTCCCCAAGGCTTTCTTCGAACAATGCCTCTGTAAAATTTTCTTCTACCAGTCTTTTCCCTCGAACAACATTTTCTTCTTTTCTTTCTCCAGTTTGGAAGATAGCCTCTCATCGTTTCATCAAACAATAACTGAGTCATATTTGGTTGTATCAGCACAGAATCTTGAACATTCGCTGCTCTTTCTTCAACAGGCACCTGGTTTCGTACACTTTCTTCCGTTTCATTTGGTGCTTCCAGTCTTCTTTCCATTAAAACATTTAATGCTCCTCCTCCAATTGGCAAGAAATTTCTCGTAGTGTTATCATCGAACAATAACTCAGTCATATTTGGTTGAACATTCAATGTTCTTCCTACAACGGGCAATTCCTTTGTTCTTACAGTTTCATCGAATAATGCCTCCGTTTCGTTTCCTTCTTCCAGTCTTCTGTTCCCCAGAACATTAAATGCTCTTCCTGTAGTTGACCATGTGCTTCTCGTCGTCACATCTTCGAACAATAACTCAGTTATATTTGATTGAATCGGAACAGATGTTGCTCCCAGAGTATTCGTTCCTTCGGCGGGCAACTCCTGCCGTACGTTTTCTTCTAATGATGTGTCAGTTACAATTGGGTGCACCATTCCAGAATCATCTTCATCTTCTTCTTCATCATCATCATCGTCAAATACTGTTGAGTTCATTCCACTCTGTTCGCCTTGCCTCATACTGTCTTCAAAAATTGTTTCATTCATATTTTCTTGCGTCAGGTCTAGACGCTTTTCTGGCTCTCCTGTTACTCTTATTTCAATTTCCCTGTCAACATTTCCCTTCAATAGCTCTGTGTCTCCATTTGCATGTGCCAATTTTTGAATGCCTAATGGAATATCTTCATTATTTTCAGTTTCATCAAAACCATTATCTCCAGACTTGAATGTATATTCCGAAAACCGAAGTCCTTTACGACAAACGAATTTTCGTAGCGAATCGTGTTTCTATTTAAAATAAATTATTCTCCATTAAAAACAAATTCGATGCGCCAAATTAATGGCTTTCCAATATTAAGGTTGTCTTGCATGGTTTGCGGGAGACGAGTTGAGGTCATCAGTTAAAATGTGAAAATACTAGGTGCTATAGTCAGAATCTACATCTCTTTCTCAAGTGAACACGGGGACGACATTTTGAAGTGAATTTTGAATATAGAAATGAATTTTAAAAAAGTAGTTTAAGTAGGAATTCTCATGTAAAAAAATCGTCGAATTTTGAAAAATACTTTCGAGACAGAATTTATAGCCCCCCATGTTTTCTAGATAAAATGCCCTCTTTCAAATGAGTTATGACATTCCTGTTACTTTTTTCAAAATACTAAAATCGTCTACGGGTATTTTCCCTGTTTTTTTTACTGGGCAGTCTCCGAGCAGGAAAGCCACCGTTTCGAATTGTGTATGTTTGCAGCACATAGCCAAGGATACTTTCAGCAATTCTTATTTGTCACCCGTTCAAGACAACCTTAATGGGTTTCCAATATAATAAGAAACATTTTATAGCACATACCTTCATTATAGACTGGACACAAGATTGATCGTTACTTGGTGTGCCATATACAGATTCATCGTTGTCCATTGCTACGTCAGATGTTGCTGTTTGACTTCTTTCACGCCTAGAGACACGATGGTCAACAGCAGGTGTTTTTAATAAGGCAACTAAGTTGATAGGACTTCTGCCACCCAAACTAATACGACTTGTGCTACGAAAAGATTTCCGTCGTCCTAAAGATGAAGTGGGCGTATCCGGAGACGAGGACAAAATTCTAATTGCAGTTACATCACGAACAGATTTAGGAGTACTACTACTTCTATCCATTCCACTACTCCCCCCAATCACAGCGTGGAGCCATCCAGATTGACCTCTCATAGGACTTAAAGCGCAACTTGTCTTGGCCTTATGAAGCTTCAAGTTTCGTAATTGAGGTGGTAATTTGATTTCATTTACAACATTAGTAGGTCGGAATTCATTCAATGGAGATGGTAACGTGTATGGTCGTTTCAAATGATGGATCTTTATTCTTCGGGAAGGACCGCTTACATGGACTGAAAACAATAAGTAAGGAATTTTTTTATTTTATTATTTACTTCCTGTTTCATGTAATATAATATTATTATTGTGTAATTGTAATTGGTGATTTTCTCATACCGACTTGGGGTGAGCCATCTGAAACAAACTTCTGGAAATCTTGTCTCATAGGTTTTAAAAGACTTTCTACTAATCTTTGTCTCACTTGCCACACGGATCTTTGGTGCTTTGTTAATTTCCATACATAGCTTTGTGTCTTTACACTTTCATACTGTTCTCGTAATTTTTCCCAGTCTTCCTTGTGTATGTAATAAGACAGAAGTCTGTCACAGTTTTCAAAATTACTATGGCGTTGTAGATATTCGACGAGAGAATCTGTGATTACAGCAGGAGCACTACATGATTTCGCTTTCACAAATTCCCCAAGTAAATTGTGCTTGTCAGAAACTGTATAATAAAAAGTATAATTTGCAATTATTTCCTGATAATGAAACAAAGGATTGATTAATATCAAAAACTCAAAGTACAAATACCTTCAAAAAAATTATGTAGATGACTGCTTTCCATTAATGCAGGCGTTGAGCAAATATCATCGATAAGAAAATTGTATTTTGTTCTTGAAGTGGTCATCAAATTGAAGTATAATCTATCAAAATCAATTTCATACAAATATTATTTATTTTCATTACCGCAAGTACCTATACACAAAAGTCTTAGACAAAAAAGTTTACTTTAATTACCTTCCCAATTTGGGTGGACAAGATTTTTGTAATAACTCAACAATAGATTCACCGTGACCTAAAGCCGTCAATAGAACAACTGCAGCGCACCAAGGTAATCCATCACTTTCATGAAGGCGATCTTTCTGAGATAGAAACAACAGCACTTCATGACAAGAACCGTGATCTAAAGCCCAGAGGTTGTAAATTTCAGTTTGCTCTTCCGTTGACAACTGAATGATGGATGCAAAGTCTCCACGAAGCTTGACTCTACAAAAAATATGGTCAAGACAGAGTAGGGTTAAAATTGAGTTTACGAGTGTACTATTTATTTATATTATGCTAATTATGCTGTCACTTACGTTTCATTTATTATAGAGCTCAAATCAATCAAGTAGTACGCTATAATACGAGATATAGCTTTCGGGTACTCATGGGCCCACATGAACATATTTAGTATGTATCCAATGTGCTTTGGAGGGTATAAACTATCTTCTGGTTCCAAATTCCATTGTTCTCTTAACAATTGCTCATCGAAATTCTCCAGAAGATAATCAATCAATAATGTATGGCTCTGTGAAAAAGAAATTAAACCATTAAAAATCGACTGGGTGAATTATACACGAAAATAATTATTAACATAAAAGTGGATTTAAAAAGATATTTCTACACTTACAGATTTAATCTCTGGATCAAGTAAATCACAGTTTTGTAAAGCTCCTTTTACGACCATCCTTCGCTGTTCATAGTACTTCAACATCATAGGAACGAATTGATGATCGTCAACTTCCGGTAGAATTCCGGCTTTATAAAACATCAATAAAGCTGCAGAATACTGAACAAATTTTTCAAGAAGAAATTTCAAGTTTTCCAAATCGTCTGTTTGAGCTATAGAACAAAAATAAAAATTTCAAAAAAAAAACAATTACATTTTATGTTTGAAACATGGAAAACTAAATGGTTCAAAATTAAAAATAGTATAGACTTACATTCATAAACTTCATTAGGCCTTATTAGCATATTTAACACGCCCAGTAAAGCATGCCAAATAAAGTTGGAATAATTAATGAAATGAGCAGTTTCAGGTGGGAGAATTTCATTTCGAAACGTCAACAGATTTTCCCAGTGTTGATCTGCTACGGAACGAATGGCACATGTAAATGATGAAACCCAACTCAAAATTAAATCTACTGAGCATCCGACATTGACATACGACCCGTCAATCCATTTATTGGCCATTTCAAGGATGAACGATGATCGTCTGCTTTCCAGCAATACGGATAAAATGAAGTATCGGTCTGCATCCTGAAATTGCAATGAAATACACAATTATTATTTACTAGTATCACTATACCCTAGCCGAATACAATATAATATAAAGAATTATCTCCATAATATTATAAAATTAGTAAAACAAAACATTGAAATTACTAGTTGAGATGCGAGATCGTCGTAACAATGGGACATAACAGGTTCTAGCCCATACGTTTGGCACAAATTTCTGAATTCTCCAGGATCGACCATCAAATCCGGTCCCTTTTTTTGAAGTATGCGAAGCAATTTTTCTTGAATACCAAAAAACTCAAAGGTCGATGTTCCACTACTACTAAGACACACGCCTCCTTAAAAGTTTAAAATTATAACAACTTATTAGCTCTTCAATTGACACTTTTTAAAATTGTTACATATAGTCAACAAGACAAAAATGTATACTACTTACGAAATGTTATAGATGCGGGATATAAATGCAAATCTAATTTTGAATGAGGATTTTCCCAGCTTTCAATACTTTTCGGAACGACTCCTACGTCCCAAACTGTTGCAAATCGGTCTGCAATATAAAGCGATGTTTAAACAATGAAATTTCATTAAAACATTAATAATAAATAATACAGCTGTATGCTCAGACCTACCAATAGTTTCTACAGGTATAGCGACCCAATATGGACACAACCCGATGGACGTATATCGAACTTTCTCCGACGCATGATTGGAGTACCACTGATTCAAATCAAATATCCCAACATAGTAAACACCATTTCGATTTGTCTCCCAACTAAAAAATGTTAAACGATCTGAATGGCTCCATATCCGTATAGGCCTAACAGAATATCTTTGCAAAGGACAGCGTCGGTCATCCATTGAATCTTCATTCTCGCTTGCACTGTCAAAATAATCTTCCATTCTTATTGACAATCTTCTACTACATTGCATAAATTCCTAAAAAAAAAGTAGTTGATGTTTTCATTTAACTGTTTTCGGTATTTTAACAGAACTTATACACGATTTTCAAAATAATTATAATTATATTATTAGTAAATTATTATGCACAAAATTAAGCTTCTCACCTCATATAAGTGACCAAAATCTTCATTGTAGGGTTTATTATTGTACAACAGCCCGAACAATTCTGCATGAGAATAATGCATTTCAAGAGTCTGCTTTCCAAACAGAACCCACAGGTAACAAATGTTCTTAGGATCGTCTACAGGTTGCTGAAAAGCAAATCCGAAAACTTCATTTGAAACTTCTGCCGATGGTGCGGGCGAGGAATATCTAATTTAAAAATCAAAATTTAGCCATGCTAAATTAATAGAAAATAATAATTTAACAATAACCAGTCCAATAAAAGTTTGATAAAAATAAAAAGCCTACAAAAGGGCGGCGCTGTCTACTCCCCATATCTGAAAGCATCCGAAACTGTATCCCACAATAAGAGACCCAATAGCTGGAACATATTCCAGACATGTAACAGAAATAGATGATTTTTCAAGAGCACACAAAACACTTCTTTCAGGACTGCAATAATAGTAATAGTCATTTTCATTCTCAGACTCTTCGTCGTTTTCACCTGTTCCACAAAGAATAATTACAATGAAAATTTGTACATAAGATTTAAATGCTGTCTTTAAAGAAAATGTACACATTACTTACTTGTTAAATCTACACAAATAAGATTATTTCTGGTAACTACATTATGACGCTTCGTTGCAATATGTTTTTCATGTGGCTCTACAGGCAAAACACGATACTTATGAATTCCAGGAGTTAAGACACTATCCCAATTAGAAAGGTTTGGATCGTCAAGGCCTAAATCTACAATGACAACTTGTCCTCCCTGCATTCCCACGGCAGCAACCCCGACCATAGTTAGCATGGCTTCGTTGAAGAAAGGCCGAGCAAGCCCACTTTCTTCGTAGTGGCTTAGGACGGTTACGCTTGAAACCTGCCAAAAATGATATCAACATAAAAACTGAGACCGTCATTTTGGACAAAATATTATTCTAGAAATAGTATAGTTATTAGTTATGGAGGTTGCATTTACCGGCGAGGGCAACGATATCCATTTCATCGGTAAACATCGTATTGGATCGAAGATAACCAAAGCACCTACTAAATCATCCCCTTCTCGAACTTTTAAGCCTAACAGTATTTTTCTTATCCCCAAAACTGTTTTGTGGTTATGAATAGCTAACTCCGTTGCACAAGTAATGTTTGAATTTGGAAAGGAATAACTGGTGGTTGAAATAGTAACAGGAACATGGCCTTTGCTGACGTATTGTCCGGAAGTTCCGTAAGAGTCCACCGGAAAGCATTTAATTGAGTTTCGACAGTAGCAGCAACCCCATTGACAATCTGTATTGAGAACAATGATTAAAATTATATATCAGAAGCTCATTTAAATATAATATAGTTTTTAGGTTAATAAAATTAAGTAGTCTGGCTTGATTTATTAACATTTACATACCTTGAGAGATAAAACCTCTAGAATTCTGCGAATGAACAGCAGATCCTGGTTGAAAGGCGGGTAAAGGGGTCTCTTGTCCGTAACTAAATGGAGATAAGAAATTTTCTAAACTGATGTCATTTGACGTAAACGACGCCGTTGGATCTCCTTCACTGGTATTCCACATTGTAATGGACTTTGTAGTTACACTTTTATACTACATTTGACATTCTAACTTTCTAACACCAAAAAATCCGCAGAAGAGCACCATACAATAAATAGACACAAGGCAAACCCAAGTAGTACTTTAAACGACCGGATATTGAAAAATAAAACTTTTAGATTTCCAGATATTCTTGTCCCATTGCATTCACTTTTCCTAATTTCCTCTTTTCATTAATGAGTCTTTAAACGAACTTTTGCGTTACACCCGTTCGGTCGGTCACAGCAAACAGGGTCCTAAAAATGAAAAATAAATCAAAAATAGTAAATAAATCATTTATTTTATCCTATAAACTTCAATGCTAACGAGTGACGAAATAGTTGATAGTTATTTTATTTTTCTTTATACTTTCAACTTTCGAATCTCATCAAAATGTCAAAAAGGACCGGAATAAGAATTTGCATTAGATTCAAGATTAAATTTTTTAAACAAGAATTTTTTTTTACAGAATTTATATACTTACAACAATTATTACTTATCCCATCAGTGCCATGTCAAACGTTACACAAACAAGTATTATGGGCATCTATGACTGTCTATTGTCCAATTTTGACTTTAAATTAATCTTGAATCTAAAAAAAGAACAAAAAATTGACAAATAAATCAGGTCAGAAATCTTCATTTAAAAACCAAATTTGTATACTTTAACTTCACAAACTCCATTTAATACATTTCAATGGGACGTTTTGTCGGCGAATGGAAATGTTCACAAAGTTGAAAGGTCACTTAACTTTGAACTTACTTTTGTGATTAACCCTTACAGCTGACGATAATTAACAATCAACAGTAACTACTTTACATTTTAACTAATCCGTGTCACTCTTTTAGTAAACATTAATACACTAAACTTTTTTACCACTGATTGCAAAGATATATCAGTTTTCGTCTACCTTTTCTAAATGAAATTCGAAGTTATTATGCAATCACACAAGACAAAAATATGAAATGAATGAATATCAATTTACCTAAATCGGCGTTCTCCGATTGAATTTGGCGCTCGGGAAGCCGCTCAAAAAGTCTCAGCTCAATACGTACATCCGCTAGCATTTAAAATCCTCACATGTGCGCCTCGCTAGATACACAAACACGCTAAAAGCCCAATCCAGCAGAAAAAATCCCCCTTCCACTGACGGATCGAATTTCTATTATAAAAAATATTTTAACGGGCCAGCCCATTTACATATAGCACAATCAAAATGCGTCCACTAACTGAAGATGAGACACGGGCAGTTTTTGAAAAATTAGCCAAATAGTAAGTATAATACATAAATAATAATAGTTGATAATAAATTTATACAATATATATACATACCTTTGTAGTTGTTTTAGTTTTTTTACTGTAAGTATTTCGTTTATATTTTTTCTACATTTTGATTCTAACTTACAGAAGGAACGTATGGATTTAATTAGGTTTACTTTATCTTAATAACTGCTCAGTGTGCGTCTTAATTCAAAGAAACTATTTTGTTTGCAGTATTGGAGAAAATATCAAAGTTTTGGTGGATCGACCGGATGGAGCTCACTGCTTTCGTCTTCACCAAGAGAGAGTCTATTATGTTTCAGAAGACATTATGCGTAAAGCCGGAAACGTTGCAAGAGATAATTTAATATGTCTCGGCTCTTGCTTAGGAAAGTTTACCAAAACGAAGAAGTTCAGATTACATATTACAGCCCTTGACTATCTGGCTCCTTATGCCCAAGTAAGAGAACTATGTGCTACATTATTAGCTACGTTGCCTACATGCCATTTTAAATGATTTATAATTTATGGTATGCTTGATTAAAACTAATTTTTAGAACCCGGGTACTACTACTGCACTGCCCACATAAAATTAAGCTAAATTACAAAACTCATAACAATTGACATTAATTCAATTTATTATGTATGTGATGTTGGTCCTGTTGTCGTTGTTATCTCGAAAGTCTCTATTTCGAGGATAGTAAATTATTAAATTGTAAATATGCTTACCTATACACCTTTCCCCATCCACTATTCTGTTTCCGTCTACTAGTATACATTCGTCATAGTACCATATAATATATTTATAAGAAGGCACGTTCTTGTTTTAATAATTGGATTTTCTGTGACATTTTGAAGGCTAAGATGTGGCTGAAGCCTTCTGCTGAGCAGCAATTTCTATATGGACACAATGTAACCAAAGCTGGATTGGGTAGAATTTCAGACAATACTCAAAAGTATCGCGGAGTTGTGCTGTATTCTATGAGTGACGTTCCTTTAGTAAGTACCTAATAATCTATTTTCCTGCAGCAGTTATACTTAATTAATATTTGAATACGTATTCTTTTGTCCTTGGTATCGTATTACTAACACTGAATAAAAAATATTATTTTAGGGATTTGGTACTGCTGCAAAATCTACATCTGAATGCAGGCATGCTGACCCGGGAACTATCGTAGCCTTTCACCAAGCAGATATAGGAGAATATATTCGTAGTGAAAATACTCTTACGTAGTACCATTTTTTATGTAAAGTAAATCATGATAACCTTCGAGATATATAGGAATATTTACATATTTTAATAAGTATTGCGTTTGTTTGTACCATAAATATAATCAAAAATTATATAGTGAAGGCTGTGCAAAAAGAGAATGTCAATTTCCATGCTTTTAATTAAAACTCTGCTCGTACATTGAAACTTTTCTTACTTCGCGATTTTCTTTTTCTTCGTAATTAATTGTTTTTCATATATGCGATTTTCACCAATATTTATTACAGGGTCGATAACAATTCCAGTGAATATTTCATATTTCATGACATGAAGTTATGAGTTAGCATCTAGGAAAAGGGTCTTGCTGTAGGAATATCCGATGATTAAGAATTGGAGATATAATAAACTACGCATGTGAGAAAGTAAGCAAAAACTGTACAAGGTTGGCAAACTTGTTTCGTTTCTATTTGAGTCAAATCATGCAATATATGCAGAAAATATTATGTGATTTGTGTTGATGGATATAAATGTCAAAGGCGTTCTTTTCCAACACATACACGTACATGTTTAAAACTAGTTATCTTCAAATAGACTTTTGCTACTTTCCACGAAAGAGAAGCCCGGAAATGTTATTAATCTGTTACAGTCCCTATTTTCCCATCTGCAAATTCTATTACGAAAAATCTTTCAACTAAAATCAACCTACTTAACGAGCCCGTGTCAGACTGCCATTTAGATGGAAACAGAGGCTTTCACTACTTTCCCAGGAGCGATAAACGAAACAAAGAAAATCTGCGGAATGATTACAGAGAAAATTGAATTCTTCAATTCGGCCAACTCGTGCTGTCGTACTAGAGTTCTGTAATAGTTGAAAGAGAAAACTTAGAGAAGCTACAACGATAAGCATACTGTACGACTTCTGCATGTGCAGATGGAAGATATAAGAGTAAATAATATGATACTAGTAGTAGAATAGCATACAGGAACAAACAACAGCAGTTTGCTTTCTCTCGCTTTCCCCCAGGAAAACTTAGCATCAACTTCAGAAACTACATAAAACTACGGACTACCCGACTTACTACATAAAACCCGTATCCTATACTTCAGGATACATGTCTGATTGAATTTTGTATCAAATCTATTTACATGGCGCAACGCAAAAACATCTCTAAAGATCAGTAAAAGGCACACTGAATCGAATCAAGGAATGAAATTCTGTTTTTATTTTATGTACCTTGCCCAAGAAATACACTATGATCAAAATAAAGCTTGTTTCGGATCTTATATGTCTTGAAAACCTATATTACATTCTATTTTACTTATACATAGCTTTCTGCTTGTTTACTTTTACGTAGATGTGTAAATATGCATATCTACTTATAATGTAAACAATATTATTAGGCTAAAAT
>JABASI010004539.1:0-13885 GCA_019776505.1 Tomocerus nigrus | reverse complement strand
TGCAGTGTGGAAGTAAGCAATGCTATACATAGCAAAGTATAATGTAACAACGAAGGGGCAAGACTGATGGGCCTACGGGCTGTCATAGAAATCGGTCTATAAACAGCGCTTTTTTTTACAAATATATTATCAGTTTAGAGCAACAGCAACAAATTGATGGTGTTGTCAATAATCGATGACAACATGGTTAATATGAAGGCTTTGTTAAGGTTACTTTATGCTAGTTTCATACATGCTTCATTTGCCTACAGAAAAAATGATTTTTTCCTTGCCATTTTCTTATCTATTTTTTCATTTACTACTAGTGGATGACGAATGATGTCCTTTATTTATTGATACTATCAGTTTACAATGTAGGGTCTGTTAGTAGGATTTGTGGGATCTAAGTCGTTGCAAGCCGGAGCCCTTGAGGGCTTCTACTTGCGCTCAACGTTACATCGTGACTGCCTTTTGTTGTTCTCAGTCATCCTCTTTTAACAACTTACAAGAATTTCTTACAAGAATGCTTCGTCATCAGTTACAGAAGTCGACCCTGTGTGTATTACACATTCACATACTTATGTAGACATTACTCTAGAATTAGACAGTCTCCGTTGCTACACTATGTTACTTAATGAATAATACTTTACACGTGTAGGTATGAAGGAAGTATTGCCCAATAAATGTGAATGTGGGTTCATCAGTCACAGCCTATGTTTGACAGAGGCTTATAGTTTATCTCTCTCACGGTGATTTTGCTGTACCATATGATCTAGAACAGTTGTAGAAATCTGTAAACAAATAACGACAATACACATTAATGATTTCCGATAAAATTTACATTATAATTTCTTTTATCTATTTCACCGTGACGAAATCAGGTGGATGGAATCAATTTCGACAAAGTGGAATTCATCCACCTCAATCGCCCAGAAGGATAATGGATAGATAAAATTTCCTAATTTTATACATTTTTTAATGTTTTCTAGCAAGCAAATCATTAATTTGATTTAAGAATTCTTACTATCTAAAAACAAAAATCAAAATTTCAACAAAAATCACAACAGTTAAAACGACCAAAAAAACTATTCCCTTAAATTTTACCAGAAAGAGATGTTTAGCGAAAGCTAGCATTGCTATTATATGTACTTACTTTAAGTATAAATTATCCAATTTCGTCTATTTTGTTTAGTGAATGGATGAAATTGCCTTAAGTAGACAACACACAACCCTGATTTAAGTAAGGGCAAGAGATTAGTAGATTATTTATTTAGATATAATTTAATACTAACTTTCAAAAATTACAGTGTTACATTGGCATAAGTATGTACATTAAATTACAGTTGTGGGCTTAAGCTGAAGCAATATGGTTTTGCAATAAATGACAATAATTTCCAATCTGGTAGTTGACAAGCCAATGTAATGTTACTTTTGTAACACACGGCAAAGTGTAACACCCAGAGGAATTAGGTGGCTTGAGACTTTACATGACTTAGCCATGTGATACTTATTCACTAGGGCATCAATATTGCTATATCGTTATTAGAAATTGCAACGAAACGTACTATGAAACAAAAATTTCAAACCACTAAAAAATTCGACTTGATTTCTGGGGTTTATAGAGGCTCTTAGTTCAGATAAGGTTCAGATTTTAATGTAAGACCGAACATCCACGCGCAGGCGCGTGTCAGTCTGCGCGCTCAGAAGTAAACTTGTTCTGATTTAAACAATATTCACAGCATTGGGGTAATCGACTGCGCTGAAAACAAATATGGCCGCAAATTTTGGCTAGCACTAACCACCTGCGCGCCAGCACGTGCCGGCCTGCGCGCGCAGAAGTAAACTTGTTCAGATTTAAACAATATTCACAGCATTGGGGTAATCGACTCTCTACCTCGACTTTTAGCTCTGCATTATGAATGACTCGCGGCTTCCGAGTTCTACCTGAACGCCTTAAATTATTTTCACCGCCACCGGTATCCTTCGGTTCTCCATTACTCTGCTTTGGTGGTTCTTCCTCAACAAGCTCTCCCACTACTTCTTGTGTTTGCTCTACACTACCACCATCTGTGCCACCATCAACCATTTCCTTCTCAAAACCCAATTGGAATGGAGTAAATACGTGTAATCTGCGACCAGTCACCACTTCAATCTTATTTGGAGCTTCTGTATGTACGATTTGAAACGTCAAATCTCCCAATTTCGAGACGTTGTTGAGGAGTGAGCCGAGTAAGTCGTTGACCTAGTTAGCTCTCGAGTTAGCTGAGTTAGTGCTAGAATCTATTACTTGACATAAGCACATTTCGCTATCACAGCAATCCATACACTTCATCGGAATAAATTAACATGCCAGTGGACAGATCTCCAATTAAAAGTTCGAAAAGATCAAATAAAAGGGGAGCCAGCGAAGAAAAACAGAACGAAGAAAAAAGAGGAAAGCCTGAGAAAATGAACGAGAAAGAGAATTTTAAAAAACTCTCAATGGACGAAAAACTGGAAAAACTACTCGAATTCCAACAATTATTGATGGAGGAAAAGGAAGAAAGGAAAGCCACCAAGGAAGAAATTAACGACATCAAAGACGATGTGGAGGAAATTGGACAGAGGCTTGATGACTTAGCGAGCGAGAATGAATTTTTGAGACGAGAGCTTATCCAAATGAACATACGCATATCTGGAATAACGGAAGAGGAAGGCGAAACCCCGGCTGATACGGAGAAGAAGGTGATCGAGCTACTAAGTAAGATCGGTGTGAATTATCCGAGTATCGCGGAAACGAAGAGAGTGGGAAGAAAATCTGAGAGACCGAGAGCAATAGTTGTCAAACTGGTTAAAAAAAAGGACAAAATTCGAATCCTATCGGCTAAGAAGACGTTGAGGGAGAAGGATAATCTAAAGAACGTGTACATCGACTCCGAGAAAACCCCAAAACAGGCGAGAGAGGATAAATTGCTGAGAGACACCGGGAAGTTGTGGAAGGAAGCAAACTCGTCGGTGACTACTACAATCAGGAATGGAACATTGACGGCCGTGGAGAATGGAGAAACAAAAAACTACCGGATCAACAAAGACGGACAGGTGGAGTGCATTGATTGACGGGGACACCGGAAGGAACAAGAACCAAATAAAGATAAGCACTGTATTCCGTATTTAAGTAATAATAAGAGTTTTCTAGATTTAAGCAGAATTATTTTTTGGAACTGTAGTGGTTGGAACCAATTTTTAAAACTAGACGAGGAAGATAAACAATATTTAACTAAAGGGGACATTATCTGCCTTTGTGAGACATGGCACACAGAAAATATTAACAATATAATCCTAGATAATTTCTACATAATTGAGAGTAAGGCTACACGTACCCACAATATGGGAAGGGCAAAAGGTGGAATTTTGATAATGGTTAAGAAGGATATAAATTTAAGAATTATAGAAATAGCTATTGATAAGAATTGGGTAATTATTAAAATAGAGAATAATAAATATAAAACGACGATAGTTGTCGGAGCTATTTATCTGGATAAGGAAGGTAGCATAAATGAACAAATGGCTCGATTAGGAGACTCATTGGATTTGATTGAGGAGCAGGGAACTCCTCTCCTATTGATGGGGGACTTTAACGCATGGATTGGGGAGTTAGGGAACCTAGACATTAATGACTGCAATTTGAAACCGGACATCCATAGGATAAGGAAAGCCAAAGATAAGAGAACAGATAGGAGAGGTATTAACTTAATGAACACTTTGGAGGAATATAATCTTACAGCGATAAATGGTAGAGTAGAGGGGGACTTCCCAGCGGAATACACATTCATTAATCACATGGGCAAATCCACGATAGATTTATTTTTTGCTAACCATAGTATGTTAGACCAGGTAAAATCATTCAAAGTAATGGATATGGCAGTTATGGGTCATGCCCCGTGTGAGTTGAGATTAGCAAAGGTAGAAACGGAGATCACAGCCGCTAAAAGCGGTCCAAAATGGAACGCGGAGCTCACAGGGGAATATAGAACTAAGATAGAGTCGGCACTGTATCCGAGCAGGGAGAGTAAAGATCTAATGGTAACAATCAAAGAAACAGCGAAGGGTATAGGTGCATGGTTTAATAGTAAAGGATTGACCAGAGAAAAAAAATGGTTCGATAAGGAGTGCTTCATAGAAAGAAAGAAATTAAAAAAGGCACTGAAATCAGCTAAGAAACTTAATTGGAATGGTAGTGCGAGAGCGTACTATATAGATCAATTAAAGAAGTATACGTCACTTAGGAAAGGCAAGGAAAAAACTTATTGGGAAAAAGTAAAAGCGGACATGAGAAATACATCTAAGTATGAATTTTGGAAAAGCGTAAAAGTACTTGACAGATCTCCGGCTAACTGCAATAAAATTAGTGGGGATAGATGGGAGAGGTTCTATAAAAGCACAATGCCATTACGTAGTATCAACCAGAAACTCTTTTATGATGCCAGACACCCGACACTGGACGGCGAAATTACAATGAACGAGATTAGAACAGTGCTAAATAGATTGAAAAATAACAAATCTCCTGGTAGTGATGGTATCGCAAACGAATTTTACAAGTATTTACCCGAAAGCGGGATCGCTCTATTGCGGGACGAACTGAATGAAATAATTAGAACAACAAAAATTCCTAAGGAATGGAATGAGATTGAGACAGTGATGGTATTCAAGAAAGGGGATCAGAACGAGCCAAATAACTATAGGCCGATAGCCTTAGCCAATTCTATGATGAAAATATTTACTTCTATCTTAGCTAACAGACTAACAATATGGGCGGACAAGGGGGACATTATACCAGAGGAGCAAGCAGGCTTCAGAAAAGGACGGAGTTGTGTTGACCACCTATTCACTCTTAATAGCGCATTGCAGCTTGAAACCAGGAGGAAAGGAGGCAAAGTGTATGGGTTGTTCATTGACTTTAGCAGAGCATTTCCCTCAATTATACATGGCAAGTTATGGGACAAATTAAACCAGCTAGGAGTTAGCGGTAATACTATACGTATTCTAACCAACATCTACGATCAAGCGTTTACAAGAATTAGACTAGCAAAAGGACATACTGATAGAATAGAACTCACTCAGGGACTGCTACAGGGAGATTCATTAAGCCCCCTACTATTTAATCTATATATTTCTGATATAATACATTGCATAGCACAAGTAGGAGCTGAAGGAATACCATTGGGTAGGAAATTACTGCATGCCCTACTGTATGCTGACGACACCGTGATATTAGCTAGAACTGCAAAAGGCCTCCAGATGAAAATAAAAGCGTTAGAGGTATACTTTGAGAGAATGGGATTGATAGTGAATCAAGATAAGACAAAGGTTATGATATTCAGACGAAAAGGCAGAATTGCGAAAACTGTAAGTTTCTCGATGAATGGACAAAGGTTAGAAATAGTTAACGAATACAAATATCTGGGAGTCTTGCTGTCATCAGCAATTGTATTCAGAAAAGCGGCCGAGGAAATGAAAACAAAAACGATGGGTGCAATCACAAGAGTATTTGGAATACTAGGCAGAGGCAGAACGGATTCATTTGATGCAATTAACAAGCTCTACGAAGCATTAGCGAGGTCAACATTACTTTATGGTTGCGAGGTATGGGGCGCTAGGTATGTGGATATTATGGAACGGGCACAAACATACTTTTACAAAAGACTCTTAAGTTTGGAGCGCAGCTCGGCAGGATATATCATCAGATTAGAATCAGGAAGAGTACACACTGAAATTAATGTATGGATAAGGATTTTAAAGTATTGGTTAAGACTTCAAGGAATGAAAGAATACAGCTTACCAAAACTGGCATATCTAGCTCTTAAGAATGCTGACGAGTCTGGTAAGGAGGATGAAAGATATAACTGGGTTACTCAGATTAGATCCTACCTACAAAGAATGGAAAGTATTGATATCTGGAATGCTCAAACAATGAACAGTAATGATTATAAAATTTTAACGGAGAAGTTGAGAGCTAATTTATATAAAGAGGACAAGCTTAGAATGTGCACTTCCGACAAAAATTCCTTTTACAAAACTCTGTGTAATGATGTAATTGAGCCAGCGAAATTCCTGACACTTCCTATCAGCTTGAATGATAAAAGATTACTAGCTGGGTGTAGATTTTGCACTTCCGACAAAAAATCCTTTTACAAAACTCTGTGTAATGATGTAATTGAGCCAGCGAAATTCCTGACACTTCCTATCAGCTTGAATGATAAAAGATTACTAGCTGGGTGTAGATTAAACGGCAACTATTTTAGGATAGATGGGAAAATATGCAAGCTCAGTGTAAATGAAAAATGTACGTTCTGTAACCTAGATAAGTTAGATTCCATATTTCATTTATTGTGTGAATGCCCTGTGTGGAGATCACCAAAGCTTTATAGAGAAATAAACACATCAGAAAGTGTGGAATCGAGAATAAGGGCATGGTACGAACTTCTTAAGGTTAAAAACAGAGATAGTGCTGTGCAGGTCTGTAAAGAAATAAAGTACTCGCTAAGAAAGAGAATTGAGTTTGAAGAAACTTCGCAATAAATTAGTGACGAATCAGCTATAACGTGTGACGGATAATGTAAGTGTGCAATAACAACTATATATAGTATGGGTAAATATAATACTTAATCTAGACAGTAGTTCATAGATTTCTTGTATATGTATTGGCAGTGTATGGAATATTAGTACATCTGGTGTAGGATACGTTTATGTATATAGATGTAATGTAACTAAGATCTCTGGGTTGTATGGAAATTAAGCTGATAAAAATTTTACTGTTCACAGGATGAAGCGGGTAATGGTGATTGTCTGTGTATTGATGTGGCTGATTAGAGTTGGCAGTGTGGAGGAAGCGGAGCCTGCTGACATAGAAGTTTTTGTTACCAAGGCCAAGCAAATCTTCGGGTCCCCACTTGAGTTTGTGCGTCGCTTCAAATTCTCATATGACGAAGTGTATAATAATATTCTACAATTCCAACTTCTAAATGCATACTTGAATTTTAAGCAGGAGATAACGGAGAACAAACAGGAAGAATTGATGTCTATAGATATAGATAGAGAGAGATTTTACTTTGAGTCAGTTATAACATGTCTAGGAGTGATTATATTAGGAGTATGGCTGCTTGTTTTATTAGAACTGAAAAGAGAGTTTAGGTACCATGTAAGTATCAAAAGATGTAAAGATAAAAGATTGCTTGAAATGGAGTTGGGAATTAAGGCTTTGCGAAGGGGAGATAAGAACGAGTCTGAGGAGGAAATAAGAGAAGGATGACGAGATAGATGATTAGATCAGCATATTGCTAAGTGCAAGATAAGGCATTATAGTCTGTTTACAAATTATTTTCCAAGCTGACGATCAAATATATATGTGGTACGTAAAAAGTTAAGATAGATTAAGTTAGTATGTAATTCCTCCTTCACATCCAAAATAGCTGTTTATTATAAAAAATTTCAAAATATCGCCGTTTTTGTATTTCGGTTAAATATTTCCGCATAAAGGAATGCGAAAAGTAGGTTGGAGAGGGACTACTCGTGGTAGCCACACATCCTGGATACACTTTTACAATAATCATCAAGTCTGTAGGACGTACCATTTGACCTGTGGGAATGACCCCGCAAAAGACTTTTTTAAATCGAAATTCCCATGCATTTTAGTACGTAGTCAAGTGTCACTAGGGTTGAAAAAATTTGAATTCAAACACCCCCTTAATACGGCAATAAAAAGATGAGTCATTTTTTCAACATTTTCATCTCGCTGTAGAAATTATGACTATTTTTTGCGTTGCGTATAAAAGTTGCGTTGTCAGTCTACAGCTTTGTTTCCTTTAATATGAGCCTCACTCTGGTCGTTGTGTTCAAATCACCGGTGTCACAAAACTGATTAGGCGTTTGCAATTGCAGTATGTGTCATTGCCGACCTTTCTTCCTAAATTGGCATAACAATTCAAAAAATGCAGCAAACTAGTGGAGTCGGCAACAGTTTCATAGAAAATCTACGTTTTTTCACGTCACTTCTATTTTTGTACTGATGCTAGCGTGAAAGAAAAATTAAGATTGGTTTCGATGACGTTAATCGACACAAGTATTACTTTTAGGATGTCGCCTAAAGATCCATGTTTGGAAGGGAAGTTCCATGTTTTGTTTTCTTGTAGACGACCAATTTATAGTACTAATGCTACTATTAAACAAAATAAAAATTGATGTAGATGGAAGTTCTGATCTATTTATAAGTAAAAAATTCGAGAGCTGGAACATACCATCTTCGTTTCTTTGTAGATTATTTGACGAGGTAAAACTCAGTAAAGGTAACTCATTACTCAAAACTAATACATAAATAAATACCTAGTCATAATATTATTATTACGACTGTAGTAAGAACGTTTACGCGTATCAAGGTTGAATGATGAATCTATATACAGTAATCTCACTGTCTTTCTTTTTCTCTGTAAGAATTTAATTAGGCTACTAATTACAGAATTACGATAATAAATAATTACGCAATAATATCGCATTAGATTTACTTCAGGCTGCTAAATAATGCTTGAAACAGCATGGTAACAACAATAATTTACGAAAATCTTAGGGATGAATGATAATCGTCACCTCACTCCCTATCTGTTTAGGAATTAAATTGCGTAACGATGAATTAAAATAAACACTATCTAATGCTATATTTCCATATTATTGCTAGTGGCGATGCTACACACAGCGACACCGCTACAAATATAATTCATTGGCAATGAATAAAAATTATACATATAAGTAGTATGTTGTATGTAGTTGGCTCACTCGTGAACTGCCAAACAAGACTCAGTTTATAGATTTTTTTTAAGATGAGACTAAGGCATCCTTGCTTTTGCCCAGTCCTAGAAGGGGAGAAAAAGCGCATACATATAGCAAAGCATGGGAGAAAGCAGGAGGGAGGGGATGGAGGAGGATGGGAGGAGATGGAGGAGGATGGGAGGAGATGGAGGAGGATAGGAGAGAGAGAAGAAGAGAGAGCTGGAGAGGTCCTTCCTGGTCGACGAATGAGCTCTTCCCGTTCCCTTCGCGCTATATATACCTAAGCCGACCCAGGCAAGCTGACCCCTATCCTCTGATTGGCTCCCTCCAAATTATGGAACGCCAGCCCCTTTTTTCACAAAAATGCGTCCCTATCTTACTCTGGTTATATTTTCAATAGATGCTCCATGTATTTATTTCAGGTACCTGAAACCTTTTTCTACCGACCCAGCAAGACCTTTCCTGGAATTCCTTCCCTAACATGTAATCAATCAATGTCATGACCCTAAATTCATTTGCTTCACTTCTATATAGCCTATAAATATATCCCTTCGTTTCCCTTCAATTTCCCTACTGACCCTAAATTTTTCTATATACTTCATATAATATGGGACTGCAAACAAGGTAAGGTTTAGGTGGAGGCGGCTAGATGAAACAAGGTAAGACCTTTTCTTATTATGTAACATGAGACGGCGGCGTGAAACAGATGTAGATAAAATTTTAGGGTCGCTGGTAGTAGTAAGGAAAGAGTGGAAACAGGAATGAACCCGTCTGTGGGGGGGGAGAGAAAGAGAGAAGGGAGAGATCAAGATCAGTCACTGGACTTCAAGCAGTAAACATGTTTCCCTTAAAACGTCCTCCACTTAAACTACTTAACCTAAATTAATTGAATCATTGTAACATCGTTTCAATGATTCAAATCAAAAGAGTCTTTACAATTATTTTCTTTTGTGTTTACACGCATGCACTGCTAAACATTTTCTTACGCTACTAGTGACAAATAAATTGCAAACAATAAAACCATTAAAACTGTAGAATCTAATAAAATCGTAACCCGCCACGTAGGTCATTGACAATCATACATAATAAAAAAAACAATGCATGCACACACTAACTAAACATTATATTGTACGCATTAGAAATACAAACTAACTCCACCGGTACATAAATACATACATCTTACATCTACAATGCAAACTTTGGTCGGATATACAAATACCACGATGACATTAATATTTAATGAGTCAAAGACAATATAGACACAAACCACTATTATAAAATCGTATACGGATAGATATTTTTAGCTAGACTCTATAGTCTACAAACAGCATAGGCGATGACTTTGAATATATATTCGAGGGATGAAAACCAGAAATTGATGAAAATATTGATCTAAAGCCAATAATTAGCACATGATTAAAATTTGATAAATCTTCATCCCCATTTTCTTGACCTTCCTCGTCGTTATTTACCGCACTCTCAGTCAAATCTATAATCTCCGTTACTTCCGAAGAGGCAATTTCTACAAATAAATAAATATAGGCACACTGTATACATTACTGTCATAAAATAACATATTTCATACTTTGACCTTTATATCCATATATTATTGCAGTATGTCGTATGTCTGATATTATACCTGTCTAATATAATATTTTACTTTTACTATAATCTCCCGCGACTTTGCAATTCCTAGACGGACATCAAATTCTTCTGAAATCGACAATAAGGGGTAAATTTTAGAGTCCACAACTCTATCAATATGAGCATCTAAGTCAGCATCAAAACATCTGAAATTATAACATTACTATAATTAGGATTTTCAAAAAATGTTATACATCAAATACCATAAATCATAATTAGTAACTAACTATATATACAGATAGCTTGATTATTATTTTTTATTCACGTATAGAAATGTTCAAGTATATATTCATCAAGTTCGTCCTCTGAAATACGTGAAATATCTTTTGTGATCCAATTTGTATTTTTCAGCAAAAGCAAATCCTTGATCTCATTTTCAAGTGGTTAGATTAATCTCCTCGGCCTGAGAAATAATATTATTTTTGTTTATTAACCAAACAAATGAAATATTGATTTCGTAAGTTTCAACTAAATACCTTGGCGTCGCAGTTCGCAAAACAATCTTCTTCGAATAGCTCGAAGACCCTTTTTGCTGCATTCTTAATAGAACTTGCTTAGCCCTCATTATCGTCCACCAAGAATCCTCCTCTCCTCCTACCACAGTTGCAATATCCTAAGAAGTATCCTTCCAATTAGAAAAATCTGACTTCAACTTTTATGTCGTCAGCCAACAGGCGTCCATCAGGTGCAAGTCCGGAAGTCCGTTCGTTTATTTCCAGCGAAGACATTTCGATCAGATTTTCTAGCATCTTCTGAATTCCATCAGCTGTTTGTTGACTTTGTGATCAAAACAATTACTTTTGGGCCTCACACTCACACACCCGGGCAGGTTATATACAGTCATACGCTATATGTAACACACCCTCGCTAATATAAAATCAGATTTTTGAGGAAAGTTTGTTAGATTTCGGGGAAAAATTGCGGCCTGTGGAAGCGCAGTGCTAATACATTGATTTGAGTACTCTCACAATGCATTGGGGTTGCACATTGCATTAGATTAGACAAAAAAGTTTTATAAATTGCACCCTTACAAATGATTGCATCTGATTTAAAAAAAATAAAGAAGCTATAATTGTATAATTGGAGTTGCATCTAAGACACAGGCCAGAGCAGTCGATGACCTAGTTAGCTCCCGAAACTGCAGAGTAAGATGAACGTAGGCAGGAATTTACTCAACCCATTCGCACCACAACATAAAGTCGCACATTCCCCCGCGAAACAAGGCCACAGCACTCCCACCCGACCCAAGCGACCAGCAGAAGAAAATCTTGAAAAAAATCACCACAAAACGACAAAAATGGACGATATATCACGAGAGGATTTCAAAAACCTAGATCTGGACGACAAGCTTTATCACATGCTACAAGAAATGAAGATTACGAACAAAAGACAAGAGGAGACGGAAAAGAGAGTGGATGTGATAGTTAAAGAAAGTGAATTTATGAAGAGAGACTTAGTGGCCTACCAAGTGCGCATAACAGGAATACCAGAGCAAGAAGACGAACCCTTCAACGACCCGGAAAAAAAAGTAACAGAGTTATGGGGAAAATTAGGGCTTAATAACATTTCACTCCGGGACGTAAAGAGAATAGGGAGCAAAGAAAAACGACCGAGACCAATAATAGTGGAATTCCTACAAAAGAAAGACAAGTTCGCCGTCCTAGCAACAACAAAAACACTGAGAGAAACACCAGCATACAAAGATATTTACTTCAACTCCGAAAAAACGCGACAACAACAATGGCACGACAAGATCCTCCGAGATACAGCAAAGCAATGGAAGCAGGGAAATCCGGATGTAACCACAGTAATCAGAAATGGAACCTTAACAGCCACAAAAGGAAATCAAACGGAAAGCTACAGAGTGAACGACGAGGGACTAGTCGAAAAAATCTGAGACGGGCAGCCCATGGACCACAACAAACCTCTAGCCGTAAAAGATAAGTATAATACAACAATTAACCCTAGGATAAGTAACATAAATAAGCATAGATATATAAATCATAATAATAGCGTAGACCTAAGTAGCATTATATTCTGGAACATAGGAGGCATAAACAATTTATATGAGCTAGACTCCAATGAGGTAGATAAACTAAAAACATGTTCCCATAATATGTCTGGTAGAAACGTGGCATACATATTGCCCCACACCCCCGCACACCATAGGTACAAGATCGGTCATACACAAAGAGGCCACCAAAATTCATAACAAGTGTAGAGCAAGGGGAGGCATAATCATAATGATCTCTGACAATACACAAATCAAAGCAGTATGCTTAGAGAAACAGCAACACTGGATTTTCACACTGATAGAATCGATCAATAGAAAAATCATCATCGGAACTGTATACCTGCAACCGGAACCTACCTACACAAACAACCTACAAACATTCAATGACACAATACTCCGCATACAAGAAGAATTTCCCAACACAGCCATCTTTCTCTTAGGAGATTTCAATACAAGGGTAGGAACTGGCCAATCAATTGATACAGAATTGCACCCTCTTACCCCGACAATTGAAAAAACCCGTCACTCAAGGGACCTCACCACCAACGCTAGAGCCAAAATTCTCAATCCCATCATGGAAGAAGCCAATATGATCTTACTGAATGGAAGAATAAGCGGAGATATACCCGGAGCGTTTACCTTTATAAATAGAAACGGAAAATCGGTTATTGACTTGGCATACGCAAACACGGCAGCAATACAATATACTAAATCAGTCAATTTCAAACACACGACCATTACAGAACATCTCATAGGACACATTAACCTCTCTGACCTCACGGAAGGAGAACCGCAAGCGATAAAAATCGGAAACCTAAGCAAAATCAAATGGAAGGATGAGAAAAGACAAATCTACGGAACACGTATAAATGAGAAAATGCACTCACTACAAATAACTACTATCTCCGAATTCAACACATGCATCACACAGACGGCAAAGGAGCTGGATATGGTTAAAAAGCAGGGTCTGCAAAACTACAACAACAAACCTTGGTATGACAAAGAATGCAGAGCAGCAAAGAAAGAAGTCGAGCTATTACTAAAAGTAGCCAAGGCCACAAACTGGAGTGATAAGGACAGAATGGAATATGCAAGGGCAAAATCAGATTACTATAAGCTGAGAAAACAAAAAAGAAGAGAACACTGGATCTCGTATCAAGACAAATTAAATAACACCCACAACCCAACACAGTTCTGGCAAGCGTATAGATACTTCAGAAAAAGCAAAACAACACCAATACAAGTCGAGGAACAAGAATGGATAGAATACTATGACAAAATGCTCCCAGAGAGAGGGATAGACAAAACACAATTTACGGATGTCAGACAAGAAAAAATGGATGCAGACATCACAGTTACGGAAATTCAATACGCCATAAAAAAGATGAAGAAGAATAAAGCACCAGGACCGGACAATATAGCCAATGAATTTTACAAAGACCTGGACAC